>CAUYLG010008681.1:0-49395 GCA_963573385.1 Cacajao melanocephalus
AGGTGGACACACTTCAGCCCATCACAGACCTGATGGCTCCTGCAGGACCCCCAGCCCACCCCCATGGCCTATGGAGGAGGAAGCCAAGTGGAGAGGGGAACGTGGTCGGGCCACCCCTTCCATGGCCAGCAGCATCCACACTCATGTCTGGGCACCTCCTGGGTGCTGTACCCATGTAGAGCGTATCCATGCCTTGCCCCAACTCGTCCTGGAGGAAGGTGCCGTGAGCCCCCATGCATCATCAAGGTTGAGGCCAAGGCGAGGGCAGGTGGGAACTGAGACTGTCTCGGGAGATGGGTATTTTCATCATTGGGTGTTTCTATTTTTCTTCTCATAAAAGCCTTCGTCTCTCTTCTTGCACGTCATTTATCTCTTGCTTTTATTCTCATCTGGTTGTTTTCTGTGTGCGTCGCGGATTCCCAAACCATCTTCCGTCGGTCCCGGCCCAGACTGTGGCTCCCCCGTGTGCCTCCCAGGCCCCAGGATAGACATCAATCATGTTCCGTTGTGGGTGCCTCCAGCTTAGCCCCTGCCTGTCCCTTCCAGGGGCCCCTCTACTACAGGACTTACCTCTTCATGAAGACACGGCCTGTGCTAGTTCCTGTTCTCCAGAGAGGCAGAGCCACTCGAGGCACGCACATCGGAAGACAGTGATTTTAAGGAATCACTGACTCACACTGGCAGGTCCAAACTCTGCAGGGTGACCCAGCAGGCTGGAGACCTGGGAAGGAGCTCCTGTCACAGTGTGAGGCCTGAGGCAGTCTGGGGGCGGAATTCCTTCTTGCTCAGGGAAGGTCAATTTCTTTGTTCTGTGCAGGCCTTCCACTGATTGGGTGAGGCCCACCCCCTTTGACTAGGGCCACCTGCTTTACTAGAATGCCAATCTCATCCAGAAACACCTTCACAAGAGCTTCCAGAGTAATGTTTGAACAAATATCTCTCAGCACCGTGGCCCAACCAAGCTGACAATAAAATTAAACATCACACCATCTAATGCCAAAATAATTCAAATTTTTTTAAGTGAAAACAAGTTTATTAAGAAAGTAAATGAATAAAAGAATAGTTACTCCATAGGCAGAGCAGCCCCAATAATTCAAATCTTTACTGAAGTCCCAAGAGGCTTGTGGGAGGAAGGTGTACTCTGAACATACAGCAACAATCTTAACATGTGTCTCTCCCTGGCCACCCTCTGCATATGGCTTGCTATGACTCCCTGCAGACTCTGGCCCCCTCACTCTCAGCCTTGAGCCCGGAGCTACCCCAGCCCCAGCGCTCTTGCACTTCCTTCTGCCTCCCACTTTGTTCCTATCCCGTCTCATTCTTCCTTCTCCATAGATGACTCCCAACCACTTCCGGTCCTCACCCCGTCCCGACTTCTCCACCTCTGTCTCTTCACCAGCCCTGAGTCCTGGCCACGCAAGTCCAGGCACTGAGCCAGCAAAGGCAGAATCCGCCACCCTCAGGTGGGGAAGGGGAGCAGAGAGCACAGAGCACTCTCCCTTCTGCATATTTCCCGTGCATTTCCACTCCACTGCTCTAGAAGCTTGGACAGCTGGTGGCTCCTGGAGACAGAACTTCTCTGAGCCCCTCAAGACTGCAGGTCCAGCCCTCCCAGCTCCCCTTCAGATCGGGGAGGAGAGAACCACAGTGTTTCTGCTTCTCCAGCACCACAGTCTAAGGTGGAGATGATGTCACAAAGGGGATATTGAGGCAGACTGAGTGGTGCGGAGGGGTAACTAAAACACAGGTTCAAGGTACGTGCAGCCACAGCCTAAGCCAAGAAGATGGGAAGGGGGGGGTCTCTGTTGGAAGATAAATCCATGGCCCCAGTGTTCCTGGTGGAGAATCCTTCAGTATGAATGCTTGCTAGGTATGTTCAGTTTGGGAAGAGTTAATCCAGCAGGTCCTATTTCTTTTGTAAGAAATGAAGCCACCGTGGGAGGATAGGCTGCCTAACGCTCTGTCCCAGTTAGTGCTGGATGAATGCCGGTACCTGCCATGTAAATGTTTTATTTCGTGCCTTTTCTATGATGCGTGTCCTCCTGGAATGGGGCTTCTGGCTTTGTCAGTCCTGGAGGCCAAGAGGGATGTGGGCTGTGCTTTTGGAAAATGCTTCCAGTGACCCACATGTTACCTGCCCCTATCCATATTTCAACAAGCTTTTCAGACCACAGATTTGGTTTGTTTGTTTTGAGACAGAGTCTTGCTCTGTTGCCCAGGCTGGAGTGCAGTGGCATGATCTCTGCTCACCACAACCTCTGCCTCCTGGGTTCAAACAATTCTCCTGCCTCAGCTTCCAGAGTAGCTGGGATTGCAGGCGTGTGCCACGCCAAGCTAATTTTTTTTGCATTTTCAGTAGACACAGGGTTTCAACACGTTGGCCAGGCTAGACTCGAACACCTGACCTTGTGATCCACCCGCCTCAGCCTCCCGGAGTGCTGGGGGAGCCACTGCACCTGGCCCAGACCACGGTTTTAATGTCCATTAAGGAAACATCTGATTTGGCCAAGGGAGGCAATACACAGGTGAGTGCTCTAAAATAACACAATATGCAGAGATCTGATAAGAAACTGTCCGACTGGGGTATGAGTATTCTCACTGTAAGAGGAATACTTGATGAAAATGCATGGAAGATATATTTTAAATGAGACCCTCTCTCGGTGCATTTACGACAGATCCACTTTACTTCCAGGCTTTTCACATCAAGTCATGCCTGTGCCCACAGACAGAGGAGGTGACATGAGGCTCCGAGCTCTGGAGCCTTTGAAGTCAGGCAGGCCCCGCTGGAATCACAGTCCCCCAGTCCCGGGCAGGTCAGCGCGCCTCTCCAGGTCTCTGTACTTCTCTGTGAATTGCGGAAAAGGGAGTCTCTGCCACGCACCTTTTCAGGTGCTTAGTCCCCTCTGCCCAACAAGTGTGTGAGAAAGCAAAGGTGACCTGGCCTAGACGTAGTCACCACTGCACCTGCCACTTACCTCCGCCCTACTCAGCCATCCCTGCCCGTGACTGCTGGTGGCTCCTCCCACCTTCTCGGGCGTGTCTGAGGAGTCAGTCTCTCCTGATTGGTGGATCCAACCACACAGCTGTGACTGAGCGCCAATGGGACGTGGCGCTGGGAGCGTTTCCCGGGAGGCGCGACTGAACCCTGGAAGGGCCCCATGGGAAAACTGATAAAGCCTGAAACGTGTGTGCAGAAACGGGCCTCTTTAGTACCACACAACCACCACCAAACTCTCTCCCACTATGGTGCAACTTTTTCCCTTAAGTTATTGGGGTGCAGGTGGTATTTGGTTACATGAGTAAGTTCTTCAGTGGTGATTTGTGAGATTGGGGTGTACCCATCACCCGAGCAGTATACCCTGCAGCATATTTGCTGTCTTTTATGCCTCACCCTCTCCCACTCTCCCCAGCAAAGTCCCCAGAGTCCACTGTATCATTCTCACGCCTCTGCGTCCTCATAGCTTAGCTCTCACATTTCGGCGAGAACATACGATGTTTGGTTTTTCGTTCCTGAGTTACTTCACTTAGAATAATGGTCTCCAATCTCATTCAGGTCACTGCAAATGCTGTTAATTCATTCCTTTTTTTGTTGTTGCATAGTATTCCACATATGCCAGAGTGTACATGTGTAGACCACAGTTTTTTAAATCCACTTGTTGATTGATGGGCATTTGGGTTGACGCCACGATTTTGCAATTGTGAATTGTGCTGCTATAAACATGCATGTGCGAGTATCTTTTTTGAATAATGACTTCTTTTCCTCTGGGTAGATACCCAGTAGTGGGACTGCTGGATCAAATGGTAGTTCTGCTTTCAGTGCTTTAAGGAATCTCCACACTGTTTTTCGTAGCAGCTGTACTGGCTCACATTCCCACCAGCAGCATAGAAGTGTTCCCTGTTCACTACGGTGTAATTTCTAAGTTTAAGCTTTTAATCTCGGATGAATCTATCTATCTAAACATCTACCTACCTACCTATTATCTGTCTACCTGTAACCTATCTATCCTAAAATAATAACAAGCTTAAAATGGAATCCAAATCCTCCATTCCCTCTCTCCTCTTCCACATCCCCGGGCATTGAGAAGGCTCTTTCAGCGTTTTTATTCATTTCTTCTGGTATTCATCTCCACATTTTAAAATAACATGCTTATGCTGTAGTGGGGTGGATCATGCCTGTAATCTCAGCACTTTGGGAGGCCAAAACAGGCGGATCACCTGAGGTCAAGAGTTCAAGACCAGCCCGGCCAACATGGCGAAACCCCATCTCTACTAAAAAATGCAAAAAATTAACTTGGCATGGTGGCAGGCGCCTGTAATCCCAACTACTTGGGAGGCTGAGGCAGGAGAATCGCTTGAACGCCAGAGGCAGGGAAGCCTGAGTCGGGGAAGCTGGACCTGCAGGCGGGTCCCTGCTGCGGTTGTCCTTTCGCAGTTCAGCCGAGGTACTGCCCCCCCGTCCTGCTCACCCTCCAGGAGCCTGTGGAGGCCACTTGTCCGTGGGCCGCCCGTCCGTCTCTCCTATGCATTCACACGTCTTTCCTTCTTTGTTGTCACTTTCGGGGACTGTATTCATTTCTTGTGGCTGCTGCCCCAAGCAACCACAAACTGATGGCTTCAGAAGTGGATTTTCTCAAACTTCTGATAGCAGAAATTTGAATCAAGATGTCAGCAGGGCTGGGTCCTTCCAGAGGCCCAGAGGGAGTGCCTGCTCCAGGCTGCTCTCCAGCATTCCTTGGCTTGTGGACACATCCCTCCGACCTCTGCCTCTATCATCTCCTGGCATTCTCTGACGTCTCCTGCTGCCCTTCTCTTGTGAGGCTGCCCTTGGATTTAGAAGCCACCCGAAATCCAGATGATGTCATCTCCACATCCTTAACTTCATTACATCTGCAAGACTCTTTTTCCACGCAGGAGCCATTCACAGGTTCCAGGGGTTCAGATGTAAACGTATGTTTTGGGGGATTTCAGGAGAAACACTACTAATCATGCATGTGTAACTGGTCACGCCCACACACGCGTCCTGCAATGCAGAGCCACCGGACAGCTTCCCACCCTCCCTGCTCCTTGCCACGCTTCACTCCTAGACCCCCGGAACCCTGGCTTGGCCTGGTCATTCATTGTTCCCGTCCACTGCGCCCCAGCACCCCTCCCAGCTCTCTCCCCTCCTCTCCCACTCATGTCCTCCCCACTTTCTTTTCGCAGTCAGGCCTGTTTCCTGAATCACTGAGTCAGCCAGTGATGAGACCGGCTCGAAATATGTATGGAGGATGGGCGAGTGCACTCAGTCCTGGACGGGGAGGCAGGAAACCCCAAGCCCAGCCCAGATGAGGATGAGAGTCTTTATTCAGGAGGACAGAACTGGGAGTTGGCAGCAAGCAGGCTCAGGAGTAGATACTGGAGGCTTCATCTCAGGGATGCTGGGGCTTGCAGGGGAAAAGACAGGTCCACGGGGGTGCAAACCAGTGTGGCCATGAGTACGAGGGGCCTGGCTTTTTCTAAAGAGCCCTGACCCTCCCAGGTGGCTGTCCGCTTCCTTTAGGCAAAAGACACTTTGAGTCTTCCTCTGGGGGTCAGAATGGACCTCTGCATCCTGGGTCCTGAGATTAGTTCCTCACCTGTCTTTTGTTTATGAGAGGCCCACATTTAATCCCATAAAGGCGAACATCTCCATGCTCTCTGGGCCTTTGCTTTCCCTGGCCTGTGCAGCTCAGGCGGCCCTCGTCCTATGTGGGCAGTGAGGTGGAGCTCCATGGATGGAGGGCCAGACTGGTCCTGCCCCAAGCCAAAGGGCTTAAGCGGGAGACGGAGTATGGATGACGCCGCCCGCAGAGAAGCAGGATGCAGGGACAGCACGCAGGGGCAGGCCACATGCCCCATCCTCCCCTCTGCCTGCAGTGGCTGCTCCAGGTGCCCCTTCTAGCAGATGGCCCTGGCCCCAGACGACGCGACATCTTAGCCCGTGGTTGAAGGCATCTGTGGGGAAGATTGCCCTGGGCAGGTCAGCCCCTACGTGTGGCGGGCCCACAGGTGTACCACACTACTTACAGCGAGGTGTGCGAAGAGCCTCCGACCACACCGATTCTACGACTGGCAGCCATTCTCACGGCCCCGCAGGATGACACAAGGCGGGCTGCACTGGGGCTCTGCAGCCATGTGGAAAGCACCGCCTGCCCCCAGGCCCCACCCTTCCAAACCGTACATCTCCACTCTGCCTTACCCTATGAGGGTCCCCACCTCCTCTTCTGGAGGCTCAGGGCTGCCCACGGCCCTTCAAACTGTGTCACTCAGAGCCACAGGGCATCCTGCAGATGGCACTAGGGGCGCAGGAAAACGCTGACCTCGGGCTGAGTTCCCCTTTGCCTCTTGGCCGCCCACTGACTCCCGGCTCCCGCTGAGCCTGCGTTCCCTCAGCTACAACCTGGAAGTCCCACCTCTGTCTGCAGTCGCTTTCAAAAGCAAAGAGTGAGACGTTTCCATTGAGATGTGTTGGTCTTGGCCACTGCACAGGCACAAGGCCAAGTTTCAGACCCGAGGCTGTGGACCTGCCAAGGGACCCTGCCCCTAGCGTGTCTCGCTCTGGGGGGAAATTCAGACTCAGGGCCCCCACCTGCCTGGGCACTGACCCTCCCTCAAGGCTGGTCTGAGATGCCAGTTCCTGGCTGGGTGCAGGGGTCCCAGCAGTGCCACTGTGCCTCCGGGTCCCCTCACCCCACATGTCTGCACCCAGACCCCTGGGGCTGACCTGATCTCCTGACAGCTTTCTTCTCCTGAGGGGGCTCTGCTGGGCTGCCCTGGAGCACAGATGGGAGTGAGGTGGTTTGGGTGGGTTTTCCACTCTCCTGTTCTGTGCACTGACCGCTCACCTGACCAGAGGCATGCCCTGGAAACATGTCACCCCAGCTCACGCAGGCCTGCTCCCAGGGCCATGACTACAGACGGCTCTGACTGACCCCAGAGCAGCTGGGAGACCCTGGAGCAGAAGGTACCACAGGGAAGGGGCCCCATGACATGCCTGGGGAGGAGGAGCCAGCAGCGGGTTACAGGAGAACATATGTACCTACATCCACAGACATGCATTGCACACACAAGTACATGCACGCCAGCATGCGTATGGATGCATGGACACACACACACATACACACATGTTCCGGAAGCCAGCATCTTCCAGCACCTCTTTTTGGAATGTGCGGGGGAGGCGGGGTTGAAAACAGGAAGTGAGCCTGCTATTCATGGCCGCGTATTTCCACGTAGCCCAGGATGTTGGTGACCGACTCCTAGGAAGCCCACAGTTGGAGACAAAGCCCCAGGGGAGACCCCAGGAGAGGCCAGGGCTGGGGGAGGAGGAGACCCTGATATGCTGACCAGGGTGCCTGGCAGGTGACCAGGAGCAGGCAGCAGCCAGTGATGCCCAGAGATGCGGCTGCTGCCGGGAGCCTCTGGGACGACCCCCTCGGGTGGCTGCTCTGAGGCCCCCACTGAACTCCATCCCTGACCTCCCATGGGGGGCCAGGGTCCCCCTCATTTGCATGGGGCCCTCTCATCCCTCGGCCCCTCTGCCTTGGGCTTGGGTGTGGACACTGCAGGGCTGGGTGCCCCACGGAGGTGACAAGGAGCTGCTGCTCAGCAGGAAGCCAGGCTCAGGGCACTGGGCAGAGGAAGAATGAAATTTGCAGCTTGGAAATCAAGAAAGAGGCTCCTTCTGGCCCCGCCGTCCATGAGTTTTGCATTAACTTGACTTGGGGTTATTTCTATCTGAATCACTTCAGGAGGGAGGGCCCCGTGGCCTCCATAGTCTTCATGGCCTCCACGGGCCTCCATAGAGCCTGCCGGGCAGTACAGGGGAGGGCGGGGCGTCTTGCTGCTGGGACCACGGCTGCCCCGTTCTGTCTCCCCAGAGTCTTGTGTGTGCATATGTGTGCGTGTGTGCTGGTTGCGTGTATGTGCATACATTCACGTGGCATGGGTAACTGTGCATGTGTTTGAAGTGTGCCAAGTGTGTGCATGGGTGTGTGTGTGGTGTGTGCATGTGTCGTATGGATATGCATACATGTGTGTCTGTGTGCATTTGTGGTATGGGCATGTGTGTGTGCGTGTGTGCAGTATGTGTGCATGCATATGTGTGTGTCTGGCATGTGCATTGTGTGTGTGGTGTGTACGTGTGTGTGTGGTGTGTGTATGTGTGGTATGTGCATGTGTGTGTATATGTGTGTGTGGTGTGTGCTTGTGTGATGTGTGTGTGTCTGTGTGCTTGTGTGGTGTGGGCGTGTCTGGTGTGTGTATGTGTTCTTGTGTGGTGTGGGCATGTGTGTGTGTGGTGTGTGGGTGTGTGTGTGGTGTGTGTATGGTGTGTGTGTGGTGTGGGCATATGTGTGGTGTGTGTGTGGTGTGTGTGGCGGGGGTGTGAGCATGTGTGTGTATGGTGTGTGGGTGTGTGTGTAGTGTGGGCGTGTGTGTGGTGTGTGTGTGTGGTATGGGCATGTGTGTGTGTGGTGTGTGCATGTGTGTGTGGGCGTGTGTGTGGTGTGTGTGTTGTGTGTGTGGTGTGGGCATATGTGTGGTGTGTGTGGTGTGTGCATGTGTGTGGTGTGTGTGTGGTATGGGCATGTGTGGGTGTGTGTGTGGTGTGTGTGGTGTGTGTGTTGGGGTGGGCACGTGTGTGGCGTGTGTGTGGTGTGTGCGGGCATGTGTGTGGTGTGTGTGTGGTGTGTGTGGTGTGGGCATGTGTGTGGTGTGTGTGGTGTGGGCACGTGTGTGGTTTGTGTGTGTGGTCTGGGCACATGTGTGGTTTGTGTGTGTGGTATGGGCATGTGTGTGTGTGGTGTGTGCATGTGTGGTGTGGGTGTGTGTGTGGTGTGTGTGGTGTGTGTGTGGTGTGGGCACGTGTGTGGTGTGTGTGTGTGGTATAGGCATGTGTGTGTGATGTATACATGTGTGGTGTGGGCATGTGTGTGGTGTGTGTGTGGGGTGTGTGTAGGTGTGTGTGTAGTGTGTGCTTCCATGGTGTGTGCATATGTGTGTCTTTGTGCTGGTTGCGTGCAGTGGGTCCTGGGGCTTGTGCTGCAGGGACCTGTCACCTAGACGGGCCCTCAAGACCCCTCCTGGTGATGCCAGCCCTAGGGGAAGCCAGTGCTGCATCAAGGTCAGCACCCGGAGCCAGATGGAAGCTGAGGTCATGCTGGCGTTTCCAGAGCTCCTGCCCTTGCTGTGGTGGACCTGGGGGCAGGGTGGGAGTGGGAAATGAGGGCTCACAGGCCACCACTGTCCTGCCAGAGACCCCCACTCCCTGAACCTCTGTCTGGGAGCTGGGCGGGCTCTGTGTGCCCACTGCTTGGTGGGCAGCTCCATCCAGCAGACCCCGGTACCAAGTGTCCCCCAGGAGACATGCTTTTGGTGGCTCAGGGTAGTGACCTGGTGACTCACAGTCCCCAGAGCTGGAAGCCCCCACCCTGGGGTTCACAAGTGCCACCCACCACCCAGTGCCCATGGGTGCTGACATGGTAAGAGCCAGTGGGCAGAGCATGGAGCCCTTGCCCTCATGCAGAGGTGCCCCCCTATGCCAGACCCGGGCTGACTCTCCCTGGTGGCAGATCATGGTCCTTGCGGGATTTCTGGGCAGGATTCCGACCTGACCCACACACCCGAGTGCTCCATCCTTAGCCGGCTACCTGATGAGTTCACGGTCAACATGGCATGGATGCCTGTGGAGCAGATGGTGACTCATTGGGAGAAGTGGGCAGGTGGTGGCACAAATGAATGCCATGCCTGGAAGAGCAGGGAATGCCACCCAGGGTGAGCAGCTGGGAAGGCTGGCCCTGACCTCGGACAGCAGGGCGGGGGCAGCACACAGGACGGGCACATTTTGGTATCAGAGTGGGGCGTGGGTTTGAGAGCAAGGGTCTCTTGCGCTGAGGCTGCTGGGGAGCGGCAGAGGACTCGGCACTTGGAAAGGGCTGAGAACCTCTCTGCTCTCCCAGGCCCAGGTCCATTCACACTGACAACCATGTTAGAGTTGGTAGTTTCTAGAAATTTCTACAATTATGCACAGCATAAAATGTCTCACGTCCTCTCTCGTCCCTTTTAAAGTGAAGCAACAGTCATTCTTGAGACCTGCTGTGACTCTCTCAGGTCGTGCCCCGAGCTGCGAAGTAGAGATCAGAACAGAGACGGAGAGACCAGGGCTGCGCGGATGTCTTTATTTTTCCTGGGTGGGGAGCAGGATACACAGCCACACTGCCATCACTTAGCTTGTAAAAATATCTCAATAAATAAAACAAATAAGCAACATATACACTGAAACAGAAAATACTTTTTAAAAATGGCTAGCCGAGCAAATCATGGAGAAAGAAAAATAAAAGCGGCTTGAAAATAAGCATTCCAGGCTGGCCTGAAACTGCCATGCAGAGGCTGGGGGAAGGGAGGGAACTCGGGGTTCCTCTTCTGAGAGCCTTGGTCCAGTTTAATCAGAATTGTACAAGAATGCATTCCTGTTTTATTAAAAAAATATACATTAAAAAAGGCACTTAGAGGGAAATACAAATTCAAAATCCAAATCCTCATAAATGTGTTCCTGAATCTAGAGATTTTCAGAAAGAATAAACCTCCCCCCAAACACAAACCCCAGAAGAAAAATCCAAGCAGAGACTGGATGGCCATGGCGACGTCACCAGCAAGGGGGCTGGGTGTGCCCTTCCTATCTGGAGACCGTCCTAGGGGAGGATAGGAGCCCGGGTCTTCTCTCCGATGTCACTGCTGTCCCCTCTCTCAACGCTGGTGGAAGGCAGAGGTGGGGGCCTCCTGAGGTGGTTCAGGTTTCAGAAGTTACAGACTCCAGCGCATCCCAATTCCACTTGCGCCGCCGACGCTACAGGCAGCCTGGAAGACACAGAAGGGGGACGGTGAGCTACGGCTGCCTCGCATGGCACCTGGCAGGACTGTCCTGGGACTGCCCTGAGGCTGACCAGGGTGGGACACGGGGCAGGCCCTGAGAGAGCTGGCTCTGTTCTATTCAGGCTCCTCCCTGTCTCCCCCAGAGACACTGGACCGGTGACTGCTGCCTGTCCAACCCAGGCTGCTGCAACCCCTGCCCCCAGGTCCAGGCCAAGCCCAGAGAGCCCTTCCCTGCCCCCGAGTGCCCTCTCTCCACTCACCACCCTCAAGCTGCTCCCTGGCCAGTGCTCAGCAGCCCACAAGCGCTGCCTGGCTGTGGGTGAGCCCCTTGGGACAGGCTGCCGGGGGACACAAGAGGCTCGTCACATGGTGCCCAGGCAGGCCTGAGGGCGCTGTGGGGTTTCGGGCAGCAGAGGGCTGTGCTTCATGGAGGAGGACGCAGAGAAATGGGTCAGCCACTGGGGGGAGCGGTCAAGGGCAGATTCTTGCGTTTAAATTTGTGCTTCTGAAACTATTACAGATTCATAGGAAGTTGCAAAAACGACATAGAGGTGTCCCATGTGCCTTTCACCCAGTTTCCACACATACCACACCCACAAACACAGACCATACAAGCACACACCACACACCACACAAACATACCACACACTACACATACCACACACTGTGCATACACACCACATACACATACCACACACACAAACACCCCACACCCCCACATACACACACATACACACACACAAACCACACACCACACAAACATACCACACACCACACACTGTACATATACACACCACATACACATACCACACACACCACACCACACCCCCACATACACACACACACACACATCACACACCACACAAAATACCACACACCACACACTGTACACACACACCACATGCACATACCACACACACCACACCACACCCCCACATACACATACACACACACATCACACACCGCAAAATACCACACACCACACACTGTACACACACACCACATACACATACCACACACACACCACACCCCCACATACACACACATACACACATCACACACCACAAAATACCACACACCACACACTGTACACACACACCACATACACATACCACACACACCACACAAACATCCCACACACTACACACACCACACACTGTACATTCACACCACATACACGTACCACACACAGAAACACCCCACACCCCCACATACACACACACACACACACACACAAACCACACACCACACAAACATACCACACACCACACACTGTACATATACACACCACATACACATACCACACACACCACACCACACTCCCACATACACTTTAACTCTACACTCCCAAAACACATAATACCAACAACCAAACACTCTACAAACAAAACACATACACATACCACACACACCACACAAAATACCACACACCACACACTGTACACACACACCACATACACATGCACACACACCACACCACACCCCCACATACACATACACACACACATCACACACCACAAAATACCACACACCACACACTGTACACACACACCACATACACATGCACACACACCACACCACACCCCCACATACACATGCACACACACACCACACAAACATCCCACACACTACACACACCACACACTGTACATTCACACCACATACACGTACCACACACACAAACATACCATGCACTACACACACCACACACCACACAAACATACCACACACTACAGACACCCTACATACACATACATACACACATACCACACACCAGACAAACATGCCACATGTTAAACACATCACACACCACACAAACATACCACACACTACACACACCCCATACTGTACATACACACCACATATAAAAACCACACACACAAACACACCACGCCACCATGTATACACACAAATACACACTACACACACCACACAAACACACCACACCCCCACATACACACACACACCACACACCACACACATACCACACACAGACACACCACACCCCCAGATACACACACAAACATGCGCCACACAATCATATCACACACTACACACACCACATACTGCACAAATATAGCACACACTACACACACCCCATAGTGTACATATACAACACATACACATACTACACACACACCCACATACACACACAACCACACACCACACCCACACATACACACAAACACACACTACATACACCACACAGCACACAAACATAGCGCAAGCTACACACACACTATACATACATACACACACATACTACACACAACCACACCACGCCCCCACATACACACACACCATATACCACAAACACACAGCACACTCCACACACTGCACATACCACATCCACATCCACACAGACAACATACCGTACATACTACACATTATATAGCACACATACGATGGTTTCATCACATCACACCCAGACATCTGGCACCAGTATGAGCCAAGAGCTTATTCACATGTCATTCTTGTGGGTGTGTGTGGAATGCATGTACAGTGTGGTGTGTGAGTGTTTGGTATATATCTACAGTGTGGTGTGTGTGTATGTGGTATGTATGTACAGAGTGGTGTGTGTGTGGGAGTGTGTGATATGGGGTATGTATATGTGGCATATAGTGTGTAGTGTGTATGGTATGTTGTCTGTATTTATGTGGACGTGGTATGTTTGCGTAATGTGTGGGCTGTGTGTAGTGTGTGGTATGTTTGTGTGGTGTGTGGTGTATGTGATTTGTGTTTCTGTGTGTATGTGGGTGTGTGGTGTGTTTGTGTGTGTGGTATGTGCTTGTGTGTGTATGTGGTGTGTATGTACAGTGTAGGGTATGCGTAGTGTGTGGTATGTGTGGTGCATCATTATGTGTTGTGTTGGGGGGAGGGATGTGGCATTTTGTGTGTTGTACGTGTGTTCAGTGTGGCATGTGTATGTGTGAGGGGTATGTATGTGTAGTATACAGTGGGTAATGTGTATGGTATGTTATATATGTGTATGTGGTATATCTGTGTATGTGTGTGGGGTATGTTTGAATGATGTATGTGGTGTGAATTTCTGTGTGGGGATGCGATGTGTGTGTGTATGTGGTGTGTATGTACAATGTGTAGTGTGTGTGTAGTGTGTGGTATGTTTATATGGTGTGTGGTGTATGTGGTGTGTGTTTTTGTGTGTGTATGTGGGGGTGTGGTGTGTTTGTGTATGTGGGGGTGTGGTGTGTTTGTGTGTGTGTATGCGATGTGTATGTACAGTGTGTAGTGTGATATGTTTGGTGTGTGGTGTATGTGGTATGTGTTTGTGGGGGTGTGATGTGTCTTTGTGTGTGGTATGTGACTGTATGTGTATATGGTGTGTATGTACAATGTTGGGGGTGTGTATAGTGTGTGGTATGTTTGTGTGTCACATAGTGTGTGTTTGTGTGTGGTGTATGTGGTGTGTGTTTGTGTTTGTATGTGTGGGTGCAGTGTGTTTATATGTGTGGTGTGTGTGTATGTGGTGTGTATGTACAGTGTGGGATGTGTGTGTAGTGTGTGGTATGTCTGTGTGGTGTGTGTGTATACATGGGTATGTGGAGTGTTTGTGTGTATTGTGTGTGTGTGTGTTGTGTATGTATTGTGTGTGTGTGTGTGTGTGGCATATGTGTACTTCTTGCAGTTTCATCATGCGTATTGTTTCTTGCACCTGCCACTGTGATCAAGGCACACAATTCTTCCAGCCCCACAAGGTCCCCTCGTGCCGCACAAGTGACTTAAGTGCATTCGTGGTCCAATAAACCTGTGGCTGTGCCAGGCTTGGTGAAGCTCTGGGCTGTGACCTGCTGTCCCGAACGCCTTGGGAAAGAACCAGCGCAGGCACTACCCAGAGCCTCGTTCCCACCTGCAGGGAGACGGGACACAGGCAGGGGGGACGTCCAGGTCCTCCAGGAAGCCCTCTGTGCCCACTGAGCCCATAGAGAAGGTGCTGGGAGGTGGCCGAGCCAGCGTCTGAGACTCAGGCTGCACAGGGATGTGGGGTCATAAGCCCAAGGTCTTGAGGCACCGCAGTGGGGCCCACAGGGCAGGGGACATGCAAGTGGCATCAGCTCTGGTCGGGGATGTGGTGCACACAAGTGCACCCCACGCTGCACCCCAGGGCTGCTTCCGCCACACGCCCAGGCCAGCCTGCAGCAGCCCCCAGGCTGGGGCTGTCCTGCCAGGAGACCCAAGCTCTAGCAGGGATCACTGCAGACTGGCCGAGCCCCTGGGACTTTTGGTGCCCATGTAAGTGTCACTGCCATGCCTGTTGCACAAACATGAGAAAAGCAAGCTGACCTGCAGAGCCCGCAGGAGGTGAGTGTGTCCAGCGAGAATTCATGGAGAGCCCCCTGAGCCAAGGGGCAAAGCAGTGTGATGAGACTCTCCTCCCCCCGAGGGGCTGGGTGTAGTGGGTGTCAGCGGAGAGGCTGGCATGGGCTTTCCAAGGTGGCCACCAGGATTGAGGATTCTGTCACAGGGAAGGAGGCGCAGGGGGGCCCTGGGCATTGGGGGAGAATGTGGAAGACATGTGTGGAAGCTGGAGGGACGTGTGATGCGATCCTCGATGACATCCATGCCTGCGTCTGTGTGAGTGTGCCCACTAGTATGAGAGTGTGAATTGAGTATGAAAGAATGTCAAGAAGTGTGAGTGTGTGTCCATGTGCAAGCTGTATAAATTTTGTGTGTAAGCCTGAGCATCCATGTAAGTTGGTCTGTGTGTGTCAGTGTGCGTGTGTGTGTGTGCATCATGTGAGTGTTTTCCCATGGGAGTGCTAGTGTGCATGTTTGTGTGTATACATCCTTGTGAGTGGGTCCATGTGCATCCATGTGCATGTGTGTGTGTGTGTGAGCATTTGCATCCGTGTGAGTGGGTGTGTGTGTGTCCCTGGGGAGTGTCAGTGTGCAAGTGTTTGTGTGGGCATGTGCCTCTGTGTGAGTGGGTCTGTGTGTGTCCCTGTGCGCGTGGATGTCTGAGGCTACACAGCAGTGTGCAGGGGGGCATGTGGTCCCGCTCCCTCACCCCCGGCCCTCTCCCAATCCCCAAGCCCCGGGCTTCACCACACCAGCCTATATCCTCAGAGAATTCCAGAAACCTTTGTTGGACCAAGGCAAGGATCTGAAAAGGCCAAGATATATTTTCCCTGAAATCCATGCACATGAAACACACACACACACACACACACACATACACACACATACTTTTTCAAAGTTCAGAGTACTCCAAATATTTAAGCCTTTTTAAGTGGTCCTGGGCAGAAAGTCAAAGGCTGCTCTCTCTTGGAGAATGTGGTTGTAATTAGATAATTAATAAGGGGGGGTGGGTTGAGAAAGCTAAATGGAAGCCTTCCTCGGTGGGAGGAAATAATTACCACAGCTTTTGATATATGAGCTGAACCAACCCTCCAAGGGGAAATACCTTATCATCCATGAAAAGCCAAAAATGACAGGGACCGTGCCCTGGCCAGTGGTGGGTTTCAGGGTCTGCGTCACATGCCCGAGGGGACCCAGGCTCAGGCAGAAACGAGGGGCAGGTCGGTTAGTCTTCCTGACCGAGAGCCTCCAGGCCTGGCCCCTTAATGTCACCCTGACCCCAGCCATGTCTGCTGACATGGGCCGCGTTCTCTGCAACAAATGTAAAACATCTGGGGCTGGGGAGCGCCTCCTGCGTACACAGGCCACCTGGAACTGTGTGCATGAGTCGTGCGTGCAGCTCCCTCCCTGTGTCTGCCTGCTTGCCCCAGGAGTGGGGGGTGGAGCTGCAGAGCTGTGGTGGGACCAAGAGAGTGCCTCAGTTGTCTCTTCCACACCAGACGGGGGCCCTGAAGAGCAGGTGAAGGACCCCATTCAACTGTCTATCCCCGAGGCCTAACAAAGGGTTAGAAGCATTAAGGAAAAGGCCAAGAGAGGCAGGGGCAGGTCAAGGGAGAGAGGTTTTACTCTAAGGCCATTTATCCATCTCCTCAACTGCCCACCCATCCAGCCGCCCACCTACCATCCATCCTTCTTTCCTTCCTTCCATCCTTCCACCCCTCCATCCTTCTATCCATCCATCCATCCTTCCATCTATCCTTCCATCCATCCTTCCATCCATCCTTCCATCCATCCACCCACCCATCCATCCATCCATCCTTCCTTCCATCCATCCATCCATCTATCCCTCCATCCATCCATTCATCCATCCATCCATCCATCCTTTCATCCATCCTTCCATCCCTCCATCTATCCCTCCATCCATCCATCCTTTCATCCATCCTTCCATCCCTCCATCTATCCCTCCATCCATCCATCCTTCTTTCCTTCCATCCTTCCATCCATCCATCCATCCATGAATTCATTGATCCATCATCCGTCATTCATTCCCTCCACCCGTCCACTCATCTATCCATCCTTCCTTTTATCCATTTATCCTTCACCAATTCATTCATTTTCCCTTCCTTCCTTCCCCCTTCCTCCCTTCTTTCTTTCCTCCCTTTCTTCCTTGCATTCCTGCAACATATTTGAGCATCTATCATGTGCCAGGAATGCTGCTAGTTATTGAAAAAGCTGAAATGAATCAGAGAAATCTAGCAGGGCAGAAGAAGCATGTTTGTAAACAACTAGAACACAGAGAAGACACTGAGAACTTTTCAAAGTGCTGGTAGACTCTGCAGCAGAAAAGGAAGGGCAAAGAACCATGGACACTGTTGGATGGTCAAAACCAGCATGGCGGGGAAGAAGTGGGGAGGATGAGCGCACATGTGAAGTCTCCTCCAGTCAGACAGCACACAAATGAACACGCACACAGACACATGCACACACCCCCACCACACACATACCCTGCATCACACACACATCACATTAGACACACACTCACATCACATACACTATATCACACATCCCACATCACACACACACCCATCACACACATTACACACACCCCACATCATACACACACCCTACATCGCACATTGCACATCACACACACTACACCCCACATCACACACATACCCTACATCACACATCACACACACACCCATCACACACACTCCACATCACACACACACTACATCACGCACACACCCATCCATCACACACATTACACATACTCCATATCACACATCACACATCACACACACTCCACATCACACACACCCTACATCACATATCCCACATCACACCCAAACCTTACATCACACAAACCTCACGTTAGACATGAACCCCACATCACACACACGCACACACCACACACACACACCACACACTACATCCACACCTACATCACACACACCACACCATCACACAACTCCACACCACATCCACACCCCACACCATGGACACACTAAACATCACACACACCCTAATTCACATATATCCCATATCACACACATCACATCACACACACACACACCGATTAACACAAACCCCACACCACACACATACATCACACACACACTCTGATTCACACAAACACCAACACACACACACCCCAATTTCCACACACACCCTACATCACACACACTCCTTACATCACACATACCCCAATTCACACACACATCCCACATCACACACACCCCAATTCACACACACATCCCAATTCACACAAACTCCACACCACACACACATCACACTTACATACTCCACATCACACATACCCCGTATCTCTCTCACACACACACCATCACACACACTCCAATTCACACACACTACACACCACACACACATCACACACACTATATTACACATACCCCATATCACACCCACACCCCACATCATACACAGCCCACATCACTCACACACCCCAATTCACACAAAACACACACACACATCACACACACATACTCCACATCATGCATATACCCCATATATCTCTCTCACACACAACCACCCCATCACACACACCCCTGAGATTCTGCCAGGGGATCCTGGAGGGGCAAAAGTGAGGATCAGGGGTCAGAATCTGGCCAAAGAAGTGACGGCTGCGGCCATGGTGGGCTACGGAGCCGATGGCCAGGGCAGCCCTCAGCATCACAGTGGGGAAGCCTTTGCCTCCATAGGACCCAGCGTTGCCCAGTTCACATGAAAGGGGCTGCCACCTGGCAGTGTGCTCTCACCCTAGCTCCTCTCCCTCCCCCACCACACCCTCAACCCTGGACTTCCAGCTGCTCGCACTGGGGAGCGTGCCAGGCTGAGGCCACAGCACCGTTCACACACATGGACAAGTCCCAGCTGCCAGCCACCCCCACGGGTCTCAACAGGTCCTGGCCACCCCACAAGGCCAGTTTTCTCCTCCTGAGTGCCAGGTGGGCGCAGTCTTGTGGTGGGCACTCTCTGTCTTCTGCTCAGTCTGGACACAGCCTCCTGACCCACTGACACCACCTCAGCCACCCAGTCAGCCAGAGGTGTGGAACCAGCTCAGTGTGACTGGTGAGACCTTCCATCAGTGTGAGTGCACAACAGACAAGGAGACACCTCAGCTCAGGGACCCGGGGGCCACTCAGGGGGCTCCTCCAGGCTGAACACCTGGCAGGGGGCCCCGAACAGGGAACCAAGCCTCAGGCAGCAGAATTCACCTTCTGGGGAGGAGCCAGAATTGTCTGCTTCAAAAAAAAGGAACCATCAGGAAAACAAAACAAGGACTGGTGGAAACAACAAAATGAATAGAAGGAGAAATCTTAAAATTTTTTAAAGTGAAAAAAATGAATAAATCGGAGAGCGCTCCTGGAAGTCTCCCGGCACACTGAGTGAAAACGAAAAGCAAAGGAGGTTGGACGCGGTGGCTTACGCCTGCAATCCCAGCACTTTGGGAGGTCGAGGCGGGCTGGTCACTTGAGGTCAGGAGTTTGAGACCAGCCTAGCCAACATGGTGAAATGCTGTCTCTACTAAAATTACAAAAAGCAGCCAGCACGGTTGGCATGCACCTGTAATCCCAACTACTCCAGAGGCTGAGGCATGAGAATGCTTGAACCTGGGACGCGGAGGTTGCAGTGAGCCAAGGGTGCACCACTGCACTCCAACCTGGGCAACAGAGCAAGACTCCATCTCAGAAAAAATGAAGGTGGAGGAAAAGGGATGGGCAGAAGCAATCATGAAAACATGGCAGAGGAACGTGTCTCCACATTCAGGATAATCTTCAGATTAAAAGGGAACACCAGGTTCCGGGAAGGAAAACTGAGAACACGGCAACCGAGCTGAATCACGAAGAAATCTCTGGCCTCTAAGAGCGGGACAACGTCACATGGCTTCCAGACCTAGACCACCAGCAGACACACAGTGGCTTCCCACGAGCTCACCACCCCCACTCAGTGGCACTCCCAGAATGTCCAGAGTGTGGATGGAAAGAGCAGGGCAGACCCAGAGAATCCAGGGACCACGCAGGAGAGCGAGAGAAACCTGCACCGGCAACAGGGTCACAGAATGTGCCCCACTCAGTGGCCACTCCCAGGAAACGGCACTCCTTCCAAAGGAAGGGTGTTCCTGGGGCTTCTGTCTCTGCAAGCACCACAATAGATGATGCACTAATCCCTCAGTGCAAAACAAAGAATGTTGGGGAGAAGGAAATGGGCTGTAAGGAAAGCTGTGAGAGGCCCACGGTCCAGTGCAAGCAGGAGTCCAGGGCGTGCACAAGTCCCGGAGCTGCTGGCCACACTAAGCACCTCTGTGGGTCCCCGGTCACCCCGAGCTTCTGTCTGCCCAGTCACACAACAGACAAGGACAGCAGCAGCAGCCAGACTGACACCGAGCAGTTGGATTCATGACTACTCTTAATTCTCATGCCATCTGTTACCAAACTCACCCAAGAAAAAGCAGGAAACCCAAATATATCAATAACCATCAGGCACGTGGACCAGGTTACCAAAGGTCTGTATCTACACCATGAAGAATAACAAGCCCGCTTGTTTTATAAAGGATTAATAGAACTTTCAATGAACAGACAATTCCTATCTATATTAAACTATTCCAGAATTTAAAGATGAAGGAACACTTCCCATTTTATTATTTATTTATATTTACTTCTTTCTTTGTTTTAAAGACTATTTTTTTAGAGCAGTTTCTGGTTCACAGCAAATTAAGAGGGAAGGTACAAAGATTTCCCATACACCCTCTGCACCCACCCACACCCAGCATCTAAGAGGGAAGGTACAGAGATTTCCCATACACCCTCTGCGCCTACCCACACCCAGCATCCCCCATGAAAAGTCGACACAGTTTGGACACCTGTCCTGGCAGCATCAGAAGCAAAGGCTAGAGCGTTGCTCCTATGAATCTAAATGCAAAAAAATCCCAAGACATTAGCAAATCAAGTCAAGTCGGGTATTTAAAGAATCAATTCCAGATGGCCAAGGGGGGTTTATTCCAGGAATACAGAATGTTACCACTCGGAAAGCTAGTAAAATCAGGGACAGTGAGGGTTTGCCTGGATGGGCACGGAGAGGTGTGTGCGCAATTCCAAGGCCAGGTTTCCTGAGCTCTCCCTGAGACCGGCTCTGGAGCCGGGCCTCGGCTGAAGCCCAGCGGCCACTCTCTGCGGCAGCCTTGGGAAAGTGGCTTCGTCTGCAAAACCCCCGAGTAGAGGTAACAATAGGACCTGCGGTGTCAGTGCTGTGAGACTCAGTGAGCTGCTTCACCTGAAAGGCTTGGCCTTGCCTGGTCTACAGTCAACACGCATTGCCCACAGGAGCACCAGAGGGCAAGGAGCTGTTTTCTTCCCCAGCTGGCTCTAGAACAGCTCCTGGCACGTAATAGGTACTCACTAAACATTTGTTGAAAGAAGAACTACAATAAAGAGACCAAAGACAAACCAGCAGCTGAAGCCTTAGGGATGCAGGGACCGTGCAGACCAAGCCGGTGCCTCCTGTGGCCAGCAGGCACACGACTCCCCAGACAGATGGACAAGGGCTGTAAACACCGACAGCAGAGGTCAGTAACGCTGGGCCGTGCCAGGCCAGATGCTGGAGGGCGGCAGGGCACAGATGGCAGGCTCCACCCACCTTCTGACCCATGCACATACCATGGAGGGGAGGAATCACCGGTGACATTGTCCAACCTCCACACAGTGCCCCAGGGCCCACCAGGAGCCAGCGTCAGAGCTGCCTGCCCACAGGCTTCCAAGTAACAAAGCCGAGGCTGAGCGAGCCCGGCAGAGAGCAAGGCTGCAAGACTCAAGGACTGGGACTCTCTGCCCACTTCTCCCCAGGCCTCCCCTCCAGGGATTTGCCCGTCCAGCCCCCACCCCAACAGAAGCCTCAAAGCCCTCAGCACGAGGGCAGGATCTGGAGGGCTGGGCCGACATGGGTGCCTTCTCCACCGCGGTCAGGCACTCACCCCCACCTCAGGGGACAGGAAGGAGGAAGCAAGGCCAGGCCCTCGGGGCAGCTGCGCCCAAGGAGCTCTCGCCCACATTGTGCCCACCCTGAGCTGCGTCTCCAAGGCAGCTGGCAGGAACTCCCCTTTTGTACCAATCCAACAGACCCCGGCCACCTCTGTAACCACAGTGACCTCGTGGGCATTCTAAGTTCTTGCTTCCCAGAGGGGGCCCCGGGCAGCAACAGCCCCACTCCCTGGGAGCTTTCAGAGACGCAGGCTCAGGCCTCAGGGTCAACATCTGCACTTTGACACAATCTCCAGCTCTTCTAAGATGCCTTCTGGGCAGGAAGACTAGGCTGAACATATCCAGCCTTGTCATTCACCTCCTGTGACAACTCAGCCCTGTTCAGAGGGGTCAACTGAGGCTGGGCCACACTGTGTCACACAGCTGGTTAGAGGCCACATGCTCCCTGCTCGGGGCAGCTGGTTAGAGGCAAGATGCTCCCTGCTTGGGGCTCACCCCACCGCCAGCACTAGGGCCCTGAGACCGAGTCCACAGGCTGCAGCTCCTCCCAAGGGTCCCGACACAGCCTCCGGCCCTCTTAAGACAGTCCCAGGCAGGCAGGAGGGCCTGGAGGCAGGCTGGACACTCAGTGGACACAGCTGTGCACCCAAGCTGAGTCTGGCCCTGCGGACCGTGCCTCAGTGATCACCCACCTGATGTGCAGGCATCAGGGTGCCAGTAGCAGGCTACGTAGGGACTCTCAGAAGTCACTCCCGCTCTGCCAAACAAGTTTCCTTGTTCCATCTGGGTAAGGGTTCAAAGAAGCCATTGGCCACCAAGGGACAGATAGCTCCAGGGAGGCTCCCAGCTTGCTGCCAGCCCAGGCTGGGGTGGGCAGTGCCAGCATGAAGCTGGCCACCTCCACCCTAGAGCCACCTCCTCAATGCATTCTTTTTGACACATGCCTTGTCCAGAGACCAGGGAGGAAATTCAGAGAGCTGTTTTCAGGGTAGAGAGTGTGACGCCTCCTTCCACACCTGATCTGCACAGCGAGCTCTAGGCATGGCAGAGGGACTCGGAGGCTGAGCAGCTGAGCACAAGGCTGGCCCTGAGCAGGAAAAGCCACCTGTCACTAGGGAGCCAGGCGCCAGGGTGGCCTGGGTTGGTGGGGCCTAGCGCATCAGGAAGCCAGCGGCCCTGTAGGGGGAAGGGGGCAAAGGGGGCCCACTTGGAAAAAAAGCAGGTATCCTTGGGGGTCAGGCTCCCTCCCTCCTGGCCAGCTCTGTGCCTCCTTCAGCTGTGAGCAGGTCCTGGAAGCCTGGGGGACACGGGGGCGGGGGACGCGCAAATGACAGAAAATTATAGGGGAAACGGCAAAAGCTTACCCACCCTCTTAGCCCCACCATGGGACTCTCCCAGAATCAATGTCTACAACCCAGGGAGGAGTATGGCAGGAAGGAGGCTGACTGCGGCTTTCAAAGGGGCGTTGGAGGATCTGGTGAATATTTCTATGGGATGATGGTGAGGCCAGGAGGGAAGGGAGGGAAAGCACGCTCTATTCTCTCTTGGAAGCAAATGGAAATCAAGAAATAACTGGATTTCTGAGATTAATTTGTTTTTACAGTGTTCCCCTGAATGGCTCTGCCAGAGCCTTTCACCCCTTCGCCCAGGTACCTCCTTCCTGCTGGGGCGTGCCTGCCTTTCTCCACACCGAAGCCGTGACAGTTACAGGCAGGACCCTCTGGTCTCTGTTTGCAGGCTCCAAGTGGAAGCCTCTGCCCTGTGATCCTCAGCAGGCCGGTGAGTGACAAGGAGGCCACCACCTGCCTATGGTACTCCAATAAACAGGCCAGAGTAAAATCCCAGAGCATACATGTGTGCGGCAGGGGCTGGCCCCATTCTCCTCTGGAGAGTCGGGCTTTCCCAGGAACGATCACATGGTGATCATACACCTCAACATTCCTAGGACCCTCAGAGGATTGATGGGTGTCTGCTGGTCACAGAGAAATGCATCAGGCGCTGCCTGCTCTAAGCTCTTACGGGACCTCAAGGATTTTCGGGACAAGTGGCTCAGAACGTGGTCAGGTGGCAGGCAGCCTGATATCAGGAACCAGCTGGCAAGTTGAGATAAGTCAGACCCCACTGCACCTTTCTGTGGCCCAGGTCCCTCCATCTCTGAAAGGACACTGCTCAGCCAGATGGCCTCCAGAGGGACTTCCAGCACCACTGGCTAGAACTGGGGCCCTGCAGGGTGCATGCTACTCCAGCACGGCCTGGTGGCTCTGGGGACAGTGGCCTGTTTGCCCCCTTGCCACAGACGTCTCCTGCGTTCTCTGCATCCCTCTCTGCTTGGGCGGCACTGCACGTGTGCTTCTGGATGCCTCACATGTGGGGCATTCGCCGTCAGGGTCTGGAGGGCCAGTGGGCAGGGCGAAGTCGGGTGAGGATGGCGGGCCGGGCCGGGCCAGGCTTCCGGATCCCCACCCCTCTCCCAGCTCTATGACTCATGCCTCTGACCCCAGCTTGCCTGCTGCCTGAGAAGGAGAAATCCTGCTGGGAATGTGGGAATGACCGTATTTACAGTGCCGCGGCTCCCAGTGGCTATTGGCCTGGCCTGGCTCCTCCAGGGGAGCAAGGACTTCACGCCAGCTGGAAGCCAGGCTGTCTCTCTCCCTCAGCCTGGGCTTGGCTGCAGGGACTCAGGCTGACTATGCTTGGAATGGCCTGTCTGGCAAGGAGGAGTCAGCCTGAGGAAACCAGGGGAGAGGGCGAGCCTGCCTGCAGTAGATCAGGCTGGCTGCCTCCTGCTCGGAGCCCCCAGCATCCCTGCCGGAGAGGCCACCCTGCAGAGCTGCTCCATGTCCACCTGGAGACCCCCAGGCTCTCAAGGGCTGGTTCTGCTGGGGCTGCGGCTGCAGGGTCTGAGCCATCCCTCAGGATCCGCCCCACCCTCTTCCTCTTCCCAGGAGCCCTGCAAAGGGACCCCTCTCAACCTTCAGAGACAGTGAGGGCTGGCCAGCCGCGAGGAGCCAGGTGACAGGAGAACACTCCACCTCTCCCAGTACCCGGGCTTCCAAGTCCAGAACCCCTTCAACCCGTGAGTTACAACTTCTCCAGATGCTACCAAATTCAGTCTCCAAATAACACCCGTGAGTGGAAAACGGTAGAACACAAGCCGCCCTGCAGGCCCCGTTTCCAGCTGGTGGTGCTGGAGTCCCTTTTGGAGGCCATCTGGCCAAGCAGTGTCTTTCCAGCCACGGAGAGACCAGGGCCACAGGAAGGTGGGGAGGGCCTGACATCCCAAGACACCAGGTGGGTGCCAATCTCACCCAGCACGCAGGTCGGCTCAGCCCTGGGCTAGAAATGCCTTTGTATCCACAGCGCTGACACACTGTCCAAACCAGGGGCAGGAACTTAGCAAATGTCTTTTGAGAGAACACGTGAATATCTGAAGACACAGCCCCCACAGCGACAGCAGCAGCTAAGAAACTATGGACAGCAGGGCTGCCCGTGTAGGGCACGCTGTGCAATGCTGGCACGTGAAGACGGGTAGGACCAGGCCCCTTCCTCAGCTCGCAGTTCATTTGGGGAGACAAGCAACAGAACAAATCACTATCATAAAAATGTAATAATAAGCTATAATAAAGGGTCTGCAACGATCTTGCTATGAAATATAAATATATTATAAATACAGGTGATCACTACAAATGTATTATTGTAATAAAGAGATTAAAAGGCCCATACTAAACACACAGGGGAGGTGACAATTATGTTCCTGAGGGTTTGGAGAGCTTGTCACAGAATTAGGGATTGCAGCCAGGTCTTCAAGGAGGTCAGTCCCAGCTGAGAGGGGTGGAAGGGCCTTGTGGGCACAGGAAGAGATGGGAGGCACAGCCAGGAGGGTGGGGGGAGGGATTTTGGGGTACAGACAGCATTGATTCTGGGGAAGGGGCAGGAATTGGCAGGACTCCATAAGGCGACAGGGAGGCTGGGAAGGGTGTTGGGGGCCACAGACACCATCAGCTCTGCCTGTCAGAGGTAGCTCTGGCTGGCAGGGGTCGGACCCTGAGGTGCGGCCTGGGCAGGGTGGCTCCCCCAGTGGCCCAGAGGGAGGCCAGGACCACATGGAAATAGCAGCTGTGCTGGAGGAGCAGGAAGGGGCCACCCAGCAGACATGATGACCGGCTGAGTGTGGGGGTGGCAAGGGGTGGCTGAGGGGCATCCTGATCCAGAAACTAGACTCAGATCTAGAGAGAAGGAGTTATCTGGGGGGCAGCGAGACCTGTGCCAGCCGCGTGGAGCTGCTGGGATCCTCAGGACACCCTGAAGGGCAAGTTCACTCAGCAAAGGGACACACCGGGAACCCCAGAAGTAAGTGGGGGCTTCGGAGGCAGATTCTCCAGACTGAGGCCAACTTTATTCTCCCCTTGGAGAGAGGATGCATCAGCGCAGAGCTTGAGATGCTTGCTTTGCTAGGATTTGAACCCAGGCCTCTAGATTCCAAAGATGGGCTCAGAATCCTGATCTACTCCCCTGTCCGTGGCAGACCCAGGGGAAGCAGATATTTTTAGGGGCAAGTGGAGGGGGAGGCTGGGAAGGAGGCATCTGGGAGGAGAGGCAGGGCCGGGTGGAAACTGACTCTAGGTGGTGTCGATGGAGGGCTGGTGGGCACCACCCCCCTGCTGGCAGGAGGACCAGGCGTCAGAAAGGTCGCTGGGGTCCAGGACTTCAGAAGGGCAGGCTCAGCTGGGCACAGGCTGTCGCGGAGGCCAGGGGGTCGGCGCTCCTTGGGAACAGCCTTCCACACATTTGGTGGGACAGTGAACGTGCCAGAAGCTGTGAATGACAGCAGCCTGAGTGTGGCACTTGCTGAGTGCCAGGACCCACACTGTATGTCTGGGATTCGGCTGAAGGACCTCAACCATCTCATGCCATTGGTTCTTCTGTGTTCAGAGGCTCTGAGAGGCAGGAAGCTACTCTGCTTGGAAAGCAGAGGAACAGTGCTGGGAATGAAACCCAGGTGTCCAGGCTCCGGGGCCTGCTTTCTGAGAGGCGAGGCACAGGCTGTGCTTCTGGGCGGTGCAGGGCCTGGTAAGTGTGGCAGGAGAGTTCCGGACTAGCTCCCTTGAACAGTGTTGAAATGGGGGGTGTAAACCTGTCCTGAATAATTAAACAACTCTGACAATAAGCCATGTCTGTTAACGAGGGCCAGCTTTCAGTTCTTGAAAGTAATCTTGGAAAAACTAGGCCATTTTAAAAATGTGAAACTGTTACAAAAGTAACTATACTTAATTCTATTTTATTGGGCAGTCTTTTTGTCAAATGCCTCAGGTAAAATGAGCTATTTTTGAAATTTTTTGCCCCTATTCATCTATATTCAGAAGAATGCAAAACCTGAGGAACAGGAAGAATCCCACTATAACTCAACGCCGGCTCCCACAAATCCCGGGAACCCAGATTTCAGCTGAAGGTGTAGCAGAGGTGCGTTTGGGCCTGCATAATTGGGGTTTCTGGCGGAGCAGTTGGGGGCATGCTTTCCGCCGCAAGGACAGGCCTTTTGCTTCCCTGGACTCACTTAGCCCATTTCAGATTCCCAAACTTCTGCGCCACATGAATAAAACTGATCTCTGGACTCAGTTACTTTTAGCCCATTTCAGATTCTCAAACTTCTGCACCACATGAATAAAACTGATCTCTGTTGAGAAACACATAATATTAAGAAATCAGAAAGCACACACTAAGTGTTGAAGACTTAGTGCCTCAGTTAAGGTAAAATCAGCTAGTAGAGGCCTGCAGTGGTGATTGAAAAAACATTAGAAGGCAGGGCATGGTGGCTTACACTTGTAATCCTAGCACTTTGGGAGGCTGAGGCAGGTGGATTGCCTCAGCTCAGGAGTTCAAGATCAGCCTGAGCAACATGAAGAAACTCTGTTCCTACTAAAATACAAAAAATTAGCTGGGCCTGGTGGCAGGTGCCTGTAGTCCCAGCTACTCGGGAGGCTGAGGCAGAAGAATTGCTTGAATCCAGGAAGTGGAGGTTGCAGTGAGCTGAGATGACGCCACTGCACTCCAGCCTGGGCAACAAAGCAAGACTCCATCTTGAAAAAAAAAATAGAGGGAAAAAGTAAATTTCAGGGCTAGGATGGGGTGAGTGAACAGCCCAGGTTGGAAAGGCAACTGGGGATGGTCCTGGCTGGTGACCAGCCGAGCACCTGTGTGTCTCCTTACATGTAACGCGCGGCACAGCCCTCATCAGCCCACGCCCTGGCCTCTTCCTTGCGCGGTCTGCATTTCCGCCTGGACTCGTTTCCCTCTGTGCTGTTGTGAGGTCTGCGGGCTCTCAGGCGTCTGTGTTCCTCTGTGGGGTGAGCCGGAGTCTCACCTGCTGAGTCCAGGAGAAGGACTGACCCTTCCAGTGGTTGCCTGTCAACCACCCCTGTAGAGTCAGCGTCCGGAGGGCAGGTGTGAGTGGCTGCTGCAGGCACATTCCAGTCCACACACCCTCACATAACAGAGAACTCAGAACACCCCCGGTTCACACACCTGCACATAACAGAACACAGAACCTACACAGCTCACACACCCACGCATAACAGAATACAGAACCTGCACGGCTCACACACCCACACATAACAGGGAACACAAAACCCGCACGGCTTACACACCTGCACATAACAGAGAACACACTCCCCACGCGGCTCACACACCCACGCATAACAGAACACAGAACCCACACAGCTCACATACCCGCACGTAACAGAACACAGAACCCGCACAGCTCACACACCTGCACATAACAGAACACAGAACCTGCACGGCTCACCACCCGCACATAACAGAACACAGAACCCACGCGGTACATACACCCACACATAACAGAATACAGAACCTGCACGGCTCACACACCCACACATAACAGGGAACACAAAACCCGCACGGCTTACACACCTGCACATAACAGAGAACACACACCCCACGCGGCTCACACACCCACGCATAACAGAACACAGAACCCACACGGCTCACACACCCACGCATAACAGAACACAGAACCCGCACGGCTCACACACCCACGCATAACAGAACACAGAACCCGCACGGCTCACACACCCGCACATAACAGAACACAGAGCCCGCACGGCTCAGCAGCAAGGGCGAGCTGAAGAGGAAGAGCTGAGTGGTCAGCAGCTCCATGGACGAACTCCAGGGCTCAATGTTAGCGGTCCCGCCTTGGGTCCTGCCTTGGGCAGGTGCATGAATACAGCTTGTCCTGCACAGCTGGGTCCCCCTGTTCTCAGTGGCTGCTCATCACACAGAAACACATCCCTGCGGATTCCAGACCCAGCACTTGGGTCTCGAGGGGCAAACAGAGGAAGGTAGCGAGGCAGCAGAGACACAGAGAACAGCAGGGTTTTTGGCCTCAAGTCTGGAAAATATGCAGAGTGAGGGTGCTGTCAGCCGGCCGAGGATGACCCCCAATCCTCGAACCCCCATGCCTTCTTGTCTCCAGACCCCCACCTGCCTTCAAGACCTCGGCCTCCTCCTGAGGAAAGCCATCCCCCTGCTCGCATGCCTCCTACATCTGCCAGGGAAGGACGTTTGCCAGACTGCCCTCTCACCCTCCAGCTCCCCCCACACCAGAACACAGACACCTGGGAGCCCGCAGGCCTCAGGACAGCGCACAGAGAAACAAGGTCCAGGCCGAAATGCAGACCACCGTGAGGAACAGGCCACACCGGCCAAGCCCCAGGCTCCTTCTGAGAAGACACACAGGTGCTTGACCAGTCATCAGCGAGGACCGGCGATATCCCCACCGGGGCAGCGGGGGTGCCGGGCCCGGAGGCTGTTGACAAGCACAGCTCTGCTGTCTGCTGAGGGAGGTTTACCAGGAGTCCGAATGCTCCCGATAGGGTCAAGGTTGCCTCGCTGATCCTAAGAGCACCTAGAGCTGGGGAAGGTTCTGGAAAACGTATTTGAGGTCTCCTCCATCAGACTCTAACAAAAAGCTACAATTCCTGACATTTCATTTTTGAGATTCAGACGCTAATGTCATGATCCACAAATCTGACCGGCGTCCTCCATCTGAAAGTAGTGTGTGAACCGCAGACCTGAGAGCCGGGCCACGCAGAACCTCAGGGATCCAAGAACAGGAGGACAGTGCACAGATTCATAGCAGCCCACACACAACTGGCAGGGTCCTGGTTGTTTGCAGGTGACAATACACCGTGGTATCTGAGAACTTGAAAGAATCAAGGGTCTTGCTGCTGTTCGTGATGATGGTGGGCGGAACAATTTCAGTGTGGGAAGGGCAGATCCTGGGAGAACAGATCCCCTCAGAGCCTCCTCAGGCTGTCTTTGATCCAAGAGCTTAGAGACTAATCCCCCTGCCCCAGAAGACTCGTGGGCTCAAGGATCAAGTAAAGAGATACAGAAATATGCTCATGATTACTCCATTTTTTAAAATTCCACATTCCTGCAGTAAAACTCCTATCTATAAACTGTAGCATGCCCAAACCAGTCTCATGGCATTTGTTTTATTTTCCACGTGTTTTTGAATATTCTGTATTCTCCTAAACAGTGAATTCTTCCAGAACTAGAAAATGACGTGAATGAGTTAGCGGCGCATGCACACACGTATCTGGTCATACTTCTGGAACAAAAACCCTCAGCGGGGAAGGATTACCTGGATTGTGTCGATATAGAATGCATTCCATCTTTTTTATGAGCCTTGTATAATCACGGGCTCTCAGCGACCATCTCCTAAGCCGAGGATGCCTTCACACACAATGGGAGGTGCTGGACTTCCACCCAGGCTCTGGAGGATGCCTGCCCTGCCCAGGTCAGGGTGTGCTCTCGCTGTGCTGGTCCTGCACAAAGCAGTGGTCAGAGGCTGTGGGAATACAGGCTGGAGTGGCCACAAGCCGGTGGCAGGTGGCCTGGCTGACCCCAGCCCAGAGGGCTCCTGGCTTTGCAGCATCTCTGGTGCTGTCACCTCCCTGGCTGTGTGCAGAGGCCAGTGGGCCTTTGCTCCAGATGCTCCACTGCCCCAGGTGAACCTTGCTCTCTAGGGGTCTCTTTAAGAATGTAACCTCCACACAGCTGTCCTTGAAACTAAGCCCTGGGAGCAGCCTTCCCCTGGCCCACATGAGCTCCCCAGGACCTCTGTGAGGGCACAGGCAGGGCTGGGCAGCCTCCACTCCAGGCAGCTCTCCTCTCCAGCAAGCCGGGCACCCTCGAGGACAGGTGGGTTCTTATGCTTACATGTCATCCTTGGCAATCCATTTCTCATCTACTACCTGCCCTGCAAGTGGAAGGACACATAGTAGACACTCACTTAACAGTAAGAAATCTGTGATGAATGCACTGAGTAACCGAGCATCGGAGCAGTCATGTACAAATGCTGCCAGCAGCCTGTGAGGGGCGGAATCCCACTCCCTCCGTGTCACGACTGCACTGGGGCTATAGAGGACTATTCACTGCAACTTAGATAACTCACATAACTACAAAGGAACAGATACAAATACAAGTTTCTTTGGGATGAGACAACTCGACAACAAATGTCTCTCAGGTGCAAAGTACGCACGGAGCTCCGCTCTAGAGCCAAGAAACACAGGGGTGGGTGGGGAGAGCAGCTGGCAGTGGCTTTAGGGCCTTAGGTATTTAGCTATCTGGTGTACACATATTTATACACACACACGATCTATAGTCTATGTATATATGTGTATGTATATATGAATATATGTACCATATGTACATATGATACACTTATACACCCACTGCTTCTCTAAAAGTCTCACCTTTGTCCCAAGCTTGCCTGAGTCATTGTTTACTAAATTCATGGTTTGAGGGTGGAGATTTTACACTCACATGGTTCTTCAGTGTAATTCGGGGAACTGAATGACAATCCAATCAGACCTGGCTAGTCTTTCAGGCTGGACTTCTAAGATTGCCTCCAGGCGTCCCCTGCTGGATCCAGGGATGGCCACCTCCTGCCAGATGGACCCTGCTGCTGCCCCGGGAATGTGTGGCTAGGACATGGCCTAGGATGGCACTGGAATGTTTTTAAGGGAACATTTTCAACCACATGCTTGTCCAAGGACGTTTCCAGTTTCCTCCTCTCTGCCGGAATCTGCCTGGGCTGTCATTTGTGGGAATTGTATATGCACATGTGACGGGCATAGCTGTGTATTTTCCCAAATATTCCCATTTACTTTTTCATGAATTGCAACAGTATTCTTGAGTTTGAAAGCCAGAAATGACTACTTTTAGTTGAAATGAGGCAGAGCTAAGATCTAGGGATCCTGAACAAGACTTTGCAGGTATGATGCAAGCTGTCAGCTAACTGAAGTCTCCAAATGCTTGCTACAGTATTTCTGACTAAATCAGTGGCTATGACTCCGTAAGTGGGAATCATCCTTCCCTTAAATGGCATGGAATTACCATTTAAACTTCACCTCAAATCCTAGAGTAATTTCTTTTTCTAATACAGACCCCATGAATACAGAGAGAGGTGTCAAAGTTGCTGTTTAAAGGGAATCCAGCCATCTATTTTCAATCCTTGATCCAGAAATCCACCTCCCTCCTAGGTCGACTTTAATCAAGCTTCGTCAATAAATAGATGTGATGCAGATGTTCTGTGCACTTTTAAAGAATTCAGATTGAATTTGCTTTAAAACAAAACACTGCCTTGCAATCAAATAGGATGGATGAAAGTGAGCAGAGAGAAGAAAACCTCAGCAAAACCCAAGATGCAGACAGGACTCTGAAAATAATGCAACAGACCCTGAGCCAAAGAGAAGAATTCCAATAACACTCAGGCAAAGTGCAAAACGGTTACAGCTTTCAGCATCCCAATACTTGAGCTACTTTAAAGAAACCTGGCGTACAGAGCCACATTCAGTAAACAATAAATGAAGCTACGGTCACACCTTGCGAACACTCTGTGATGTGTAAAAAACTTGAGTGAAAAGTGCCTTTAGGAACTGAGCTCCCCTCGCATGAATTTTAAGCGGCGCACACATTTCCCATGCAGAGGACATCTGCGTAAGGCTTTCAGGACAACTCGCAAGGCAGCCGTGGGTCATGGGACGATATTCCTTCCCATGTCGGCGCTGTGTCAGGAAGAATAAGTTCAGCTTCACGGCTGCAACCAAGAAGCCCCTGAATCTCGGTAGGTTAATGCAGCAGCCGTTCGCTTCTTGCTCATTCAGCGTGGCAGGGACTCTGCTCCACGCAGTCACGAAGTGACTCAGGCTGGCAGAGCATCTGTGGTCTTGAGAACCTGTGGCCTCTTCAGGCACTTGGGGCAGCAGAAGAGACCTGGCGTCTTGCACACAGCTTCCTCCGCACTTCAGCCTGGAAGCCCAGCTGAAGCTTCCTCCCAAAGCTCATTGGCTGGAATGAACGAGTCTTCTGGCCCTGCCTAACCACAGGGGCTCTGAAGAGTGCGAAGGGAGAGATTCAACTTTCCAGGGTACCACAGAGTCTGCCTCCAGTGCCAAAGCAAGTGTTTTAAAACAAAAGATTGTCTAAAACCAACAAAATAGTAACTTATAGATGGCATTTGAGAAACTGATAATTTCATTAAACGAATTTCTGCCAAAGGCCAGGATTTGATTCCTGAAAGTGCCCAGGGCAGCAGAATCTGGGCGGGGGGCGGGGAGGGGGTGTAAGTCTCATGGGGAAAGAGACAAAGAGAGCGAGACACTGAATGAGCCCATGAAAAGGCTTAATGACCAACATCAACAGAGACAGAGGATGAAACTGGTAACGAGGGAGCCATACTTGTTAAGTTACCTTCGTGTTTTATTAAGATGATGTGGTGGGATGGAAGAGAGGAAAGGCGGGTTATGACCAGGCGCCCCTCTATGTCCTCTCCCTCCTCTAAGGGGTGGGACACCGAGATGGTATTGGTGGTGTCACTGGTGTGCAGGCTCCGCTGGGCATGAGCACCCTTAGGAGCTCACCATGGTAGAGTCTGCACACTGCTTCACGGCTCAAGACATTGGTGAAGTTTCCTTTTCTGCACTTGGAAAAAACTCCAAGATGCATGAGTGGATTCGCCTTTCCCCACGGTCCTCTTGTGGCATCTCTGCCCTGGGTTGTAGCAAATTATTCAAGCGTGTTCTTCACCATTGCTAACGTGCTCACTACCGCCAAGGTTTTGAGGGCTGTCTTGACCAAACGCTGTCCCCGCTTCCTCTTAGCTCTCTGGTAGCAGGTCTTCTTCTGCCATAGGAAGGAGGTCTGGTATTAGTAGTCCATTCAGAATCTGCTCCGGTGGGAACAATCTCTTGTGACTGGAAATTTGTGGTGAGAACAGAGCCCCCGCTGCCCAAATGCATGGCTGTTCCAACGCTGCACCCCCACCTGCCTCCCTCTCCACCCTTCACTCCACTCAACTCGTGGTGTCACCCAGAATCGCTCACCAAGATGCAGCCTGGAGCCTCACACCTCCCACGTCCCCGGGGCTACAGACAACGGCCCAGAAGTATCCTTCCTCAGATTTGGGGTGAGTGAGCTCGCGTTGGAGGAGGGAATACCGTGTACACATCTTTAAGGCACCAGCAATCCTTACAGCATCTTCAGAGAGGAAATTCTAATTCTCCCTCATACTGTGTACGAAGGACTGCAGAACCATACATGAAACTTTTAGCAAACCAAAAGGATGCAGACAGAAACCACTTTTTCCCCAAATAGTCTACCTTCAGTTGCTGGTATTTGAACTGTTGAGTTGAAAACATAATTAACACTAGGAAGAGCTCTGCCCTGGGGTTTCTGGTGCTTCAGAAGATAATGTCCTTTCACTGCAGCCTAGGAATGAGAGCCCAGCAGAGGGTCAGGCAATCATCGTGGGAGCTGTTCTGCTGTTTGTAGAACAAAGTTCATGGTGCATTTTATGTCTCAGTGAGAAAATCATCAGTGACATGATTTTTTTTTTCAGACGGAGTCGCCTAGGCTGTGCAATGGGGTGAACTCAGCTCATTGAAACCTCCGCCTCCCAGGTTCAAGCAATTCTCCTGCCTCAGTTTCCCAAGTAGCTGAGATTACAGGCAACACACCACCATGACCAACTGATTTTTTTTTTTTTTGTATTTTAGTAGAGACAAGGCTTCACCATGTTGGCCTGGCTGGTCTTGAACTCCTGACCTTAAATGATCTGCCTGCCTCAGCCTCCCAAAGTTCTGGGATTACAGGTGTGAGCCACCACGCCTGGCCAGTAATGTGATTTTAAAGCTAAGATTACAAATACACTTTAAAACGTATAAAACCCATTGGTTCCCTTTAAGATGTGATCCTTATAAGTTTTCCAGTAATACACCCTTCATCTGCCCAAGGCTTGCATTTATAATATGGTTTGCAGCAGGACTCTTGGGACTCCTGATGGTGAGTTTGTATCATCACTCTCAGTAGTACCTGGAATCTTTCCTGCTCTGCTAACACGCATCAAACACCTACACTACACTGACAATGTGCAGCCTCCAGAACCAGACATCTGTGCGCCATGGCTGATGTGGTAGTCATCTGACAGCGTGCAGCGTCCAGGACCAGACATCTTCTGTGCGCCATGGCTGACACACTAGTCATCTGACAGCGTGCAGCATGCAGGACCAAACATCTTCTGTGCGCCATGGCTGATGCGGTAGTCATCAAGGACGGTAGGCAGCCAGCAAGAAACAGCAGACCCATCAATGTAAATTTCTGGGCGGATTCTTCCCTTGGTCAAGTGCGCACTGCAAAGCCACAGAAGGCTAGTTCTTCGTTTCCCACCACTTTGCCTGGACTAAATAAAGCAAGCTGAGTCAGGCAGCATGAGGACTTGGACCAGGTACTGTGCAGCACTGAAGGAGGAAGAGGCGAGGCTGACCACCACCCAGGGGAGCCAGGTCCTCCGGCCCATAAGCCAGGCAGGGCAGGAATCAGGGTCCCACTCAGAAGATCCGGCCATGGGGACCCTGAAAGGGAGGGGGCACTGCATGTCCGCAGTGGTACAGCCGCCCCTAACCCCATGTCTGCATCATCTGGGAAGGCACTAAGCGCTGAGAGGAACGAAAAGGATAAGGAGCCCCTCACGGATCAGGGCTGACCCCTGCTCCAGGCTTCTCAGGAAAAACGTGTCTCCACGAGCATGTGAACGTTTTCTTCCATGGGGGATGCTCCACTGATGCCCTCTGGCCTCCTCTGCCCCTTACCCACACCACTCAGGGGAGCTGGAGTGACCTGTGGACTGCTGGGTTTGGGAAGACTCAACTGGGTGTGTGCACAGCTCAGCCCTGGGATCGTCCTCTGGGAACAGCCAGCCGGTCACAGGGAGCAGGCATTTCCTGGCCACGCCTCCGGAAGGCTCCCTGGGCTCCTGACCTGGGGGAAGCCTGCAAGGTACGTTTCTGCCAGCACTGGGGGCTGGGTCTGCTGGACCGTGGGACGGCAGCGGCTGGACCCTTCGTCTGAGGCCTTCCCCATGACAGAGGGATGTTCTGTGGGCCTGGCCTCTGCTGCTTGCCTCAGCCCCCCTGCAGGCGCAAAGGGGCCGTTCTCACCTCTCCAGCCCTGTCCTGTGGCCTGCAGGTGGGAAGCACACCCTCGAATGTGCCCGTGAATCAGACCATGCCTGGAATCTTGTTCTGGGGCTTCAACCCGGACATCTAACGCATGGCCGGGCAGGGGAGGGGAGAAGCCCTACATGGAGAAAAGCCCCAGATTCAGAGCACGCATGGCATGAGGCCACTCTCATGGGAAGTGTCCCAGGCCCATTGAGCCCTCCCGCCTCACGTGTGCCGCGTGCTGTCCGGGGACATTGGCCTGGTCTTGGCCTCACTGGGACCTCACTTCTCCAGGTGAAAGTGGGGAGCCCTGCCTCAGGGTCTTGAAATCCCAGGCCCAGGAGCCTTGGGATCCCCAGGGCAGACTTGGCAGCCCCCTGGCACTGCAGCCCAGGCCCAGCTGGCAGCCAATGACCCTGTCTCAAAGAATTGGCTCATAGGTGCCCGCGCCGTTATCTCCCAGAAGATGTTCAGCTGGGTGGGCACGCGCAGTGCCTTCTGTGGAGGGTCCTGAACTTCGAGGACGGGTTTCCGAAGGGAGGAAGGCTGGAGGAATTCAGGTAAACCCCAGGGGAAAGGCCAATCGCATTCAATGCAGAGGGGAGGGAAGGACCGCTGCTCACTGCTCTGGCTTCACCCAGCGACTCTTATGGGCCATCAATTACTGAAGCTTTGCAGATGGAGAAGGAGAGAAAAGCCGCAGTCATGTGCATCTCACAGCTGGAAAACCAGCAACAACAGAACCCTGTCAGCTTCACATTCCTGAAAACCACCCCCTTCTCCACAAGGCACGGAATCAACATGGCCTTCCCCAGGGTCCCCTCAGGATCCTTGGAGCTGAGAATTCTTCTAACTCAACTCCCTCCGTGTGCTCAGAGCCCCTTGCTGGCCAGGCTTCTAGAAAATTCCTCTGCTCAGACGCTAAATGTTTTCCCTGATCTGGCTTCACAATCCCATCCTTCTCCTTCTGTTGGAATTAAGCGGCTCAGGCCATCTCCGCCTCACTCTGCGGCTCTGGCGTCTCTCGTCCCTTCTCCCCTCACTTTCTGTTTTTTCTCTCCTTATTTTTTCCTGTTTAACGTCAAGCAAGCCAGCCCAGCTCCTCAGAGACGAGCAGCTACAGGGTCAAGCACACGTGAATTTTAAATCAGCAGAGTTTTTAAAATGAGCGACGTGGTGAGCGGAGCCCATCTGTGGTCCCATGGGGCCCCAGCCAGCTCCTACGGTGTTCGTGGATCCCACACGTCTCTACGAGGATAAACAGTCCACGAGAGGCGACTTCCACAGGAGGAGGAACCGTCACCAGCCCAATCCCGGTAATAAAACAAGAGTCATATAAACACTGCAGCTCTCCTCCAAGGAACTTCGAGCACTACCAAAGTAAATAAAAAAGCAGAAAATGGAGGCTCAGAAACGCAAAAGCCCTGCTCAGGTTTCTAGAAGAATTCACAGAAAAATAGAACCCAGGGTAGGGGGAAGGAACCACGGAAGAAATATTCATGTCCATCTCACCCTAAAACTGCAGGAAACAATGTCACAAGCCGCCGTCAAATCGGGAGGGGCTCGGACATCTACAACCTGATCTCCCCTCCCTGGCCGGCACCCAGCCCAGGGGGCACACCTGGGCCACGTTCACCTGCCGCTCAGCTCCGACTGCCCCAGCTTCCAGGAGAGCACCCAGAAAGCATCCTTTGATTTTGTTAAAAAAAAGTATTGTTCCTGGAGGACTTTTAAAATCAAGATATCACTTCCCAGGACTCCAGGCAGATAGGCTCCCAGGAAGTTCCCTCATTGTAGGACAAAAGGAACCTGTAAGTTACAAACACATTTGCTCCTTTCGAGAAGGAGATTTCCCCATGAATTTAAGTGTTTTTACAGATCATTAATTCCTGGTTTGGAAGGCAGGGCACCAAGGCAAGCTCAACTGGAGTATGAGTCGCTGCTGCCTCAGAGGCCAATCGGCATCAAGGTGAAGAGGCTCAAATGATCCTAACATGAGTCAACGTCACCCCAGATTACATTTGCACATGCTTCTCCAGAGCTATCTGTTTTGTAAGGCAGGGCACCCTGGCACAGCACAGGACGCAAGGCTTTTGCATTTCTGTCTGGGCTGCAGGCTACAGGTGGAAAAAACACTGATCGGTTTTCCAGCCACCACCCTGCTGAACAGTCTCAGAGGTTCTGAGACCAGTGAACACAGGTAGGCACTGGGAGGGCTGCAAAGAGGCCAGGGACGCCCATGCTCTCGGGAAGCACAGGCCAGTGCGTAGTGCAGACAGTGGACCCTCGGGCTCAGGAGACCTAGGCTGCTGCAGGGAGAGGAGGGGAAAGAGCCCCCGGGAAGAGGCGGTGAGTGGGGCTTGGTGTATGAACAGGGACCTGGGAGCCAGAGGCCCAGGCTTGAATCTGACTTGCCGTGTGCCCCTAAGCAAGACAGTAAGAGATACACAGAGATAGAGTCAGAGAGAGAGAGAGAGAGAGAGAGAGAGAAACAGAGTCAGGCAGACAGACAGCGACACAGAGACAGACACACAGAGAGACACAGACAGACAGAGACAGAGACGGAGAGAGAGAGAGAAAGAGTCAGGCAGACAGACAGCGACACAGAGACAAACACACAGAGAGACACAGACAGACAGAGACAGAGACGGAGAGAGACAGAAAGGAGGAGAAACCAGGCAGTCCCTTCCTGGAGTGCCTGTGATGCCCCCGGGCTCTCATGGATGGAAAACCTGGGCACACAGCGGGTGGCAGTTTCTCCCCGCTAAAGCCCTCGTCATATCCAGAGTTCCCACCTGAAGGCCACGTGGCTCCTCCAGATACCATTTCCTTACGTAGGGATTTATAGATGCAGCACTCCCGCTGGGACTCGAGCTGTGCAGGACTGCAGACAAGAGAGACGCTCAGGAGGGGCTGAGATGGAGATGCAGACAGCTCAGACCCAGGGCACCAGCCCAGCCCACCAAAACTAATGCTGACACGGATACTAACACTAATGCTAAGAAATACTAAATAATGCTAATAAATACTAACTCGGACCCAGGACACCAGCCCAGCCACGCCAAAACTAATGCTGACACGGATACTAACACTAATGCTAAGAAATACTAGATAACACTAATAAATACTAACTCAGACCCAAGACACCAGCCCAGCCCTGCCAAAACTAATGCTAACACTGATAATAACACTAGCACTAAGAAATACTAACTAATACTAATAAATACTAACTCAGACCCAGGACACCAGCCCAGCCATGCCAAAACTAATGCTGACACGGATACTAACACTAATGCTGAGAAATACTAAATAATACTAATAAATACTAACTCAGACCCAGGACACCAGCCCAGCCCTGCCAAAACTAATGCTGACACGGATACTAACACTAACACTAAGAAATACTAAATAATACTAATAAATACTAACACTAACAGTAATGCTAATACTAACACTGACATTAATGCTAATAAATACTAATACTGACAGTTATAAACACTAATACACTAACACTAATACTAATAAATACTGACACTAACACTGACACTAATGCTAATAAATACTAATACTAATACACACTAATACAGTAACACCTATACTAATACTGACATTCATACTAATATACTAATAAATACTAATACTAATAAATACTAACACTAGTCCTAACACTGACACTAATGCTAATAAATACTAATATTAATAAACACTAATACTCACACTAACACCAATAGTAATACTGACACTATTACTAATACTAACACTGATAAATACTAATACTAATAAATACTAACACTAATACTAATAAATACTAACATTAATGCTAACACTAATACATTAACACTAATACTAATAAATACTGACACACTGCTAGCATTAATACTAATAAATACTGACATTAGCACTAACACTAACACTAATACAAATAAATACTAATGCTAACACTAATACTAACAAATACTAACGCTAGTACCAACACTAACACCAACACTAATACCATCCATAACACTCGCACCAAATAGTGACCCACAATGTTGGCAGCCCAGAGCCCTGCGGAGACCCCTCTCTGACTGCAGGGCAATACTCTCCAGAGGGAATTCACTCCTCCTGGGTCTTGAACCACGCCCTAGCTGTCACTTATAGCAGGCCCTCCACATAAACTATCTCTGCCTCTCCCTCATGCAGAATGCTCTCTGCACCTCTGAGTGCTGGTCAGTGCTGCCTCCTCTAGGAAGCCTTCCCTGACTACCCCACACCAGGACAGTCAATCCTGCCCTTCTGCAGCTCCAGGGAACTTCCCATAGGCACTGCCTGCGTGGGGCAGGGTCTGGGCAGGGTTGTCCATGTCCACAATTCAGCAGCTGGTGCTTGACCCGGGACAGACAGGGGATCCTACTAACCACTGACTTGACACTAGATCCCTGGTTTCCGGGTGAGTTATTTGCAGCGTATGCCTTCCTAGCTGGCGTGTCAGAAGGAGGGGTGGGTAACAGGGCAGAGCGAGGAAGGGGCATTTTAGGAAACTCTGAGAGCGACCCTAAGGAGTGGTGGGTGTGGCCTAATAGCCAGGTAGTCCCGGCTGGAAGGAGGTGTGCGTTTGCCGGACAGGATGACCACATGACCCAACATGTAGAATGAGCTGCTCTGGGAGTGAAAGGGGCACTGTTAATAATCACGATTGGAGAACAAGAGGAAACCAGAACAGTTGTGGGCTGATGGGGAGGGACTGTCACCTTTTCAAGAGGTCTCCCACTTCTGATGCTCTCCCCACCCCCCAGCCCCACTCAGTCCAGCAGAGCCCTGATGATCAGTCTCATCAAGAAGGTGCTGACCCCGAGCCTCTCTAAGATGCATGGGTCTAGGTAAGGCAAGGTCAGAGCCCTGCCAGGAGGGCTCACAGTCTCAGAGGGGACAGAGCCACCCAGGACAGCCAAGACAACCTCAGCTTGCTTTTTGTGCTCGCTGGATTCTTCTCTCTATAAAGTATACATGCCACATGATATTATACAATTAGAATTTTTGAAAACTATGGTCTCACTTTTCATGCTTGGGTGTTGTTTGAACCCTGCTGCAGGATGACATGCCTTCCCTTGGTATGTTTAATATCTGAGCTCTTACCGCAGGCTCCAACGTTAACATTTAAAGAAACGCTAGAGGAAAGTCAGCTCTTGAAGGTGGAGGGCTATCAAGAAAGAATACATCCAGCTTCCAGCTGAGAGCACAGACCCCCTGCTGCTGGGACAGCATCCTCTCCTCTCCACTCCATTTGCCCCCACGGTCACAGACGGCTATCAGAGCCTGTGTTTCAGGATTAACTCTGTGCATTGCTGTTGTTCTCAGAGAAAGGTCTGTGTTCTATGTTACCTCCGAGAGGAATAAACTCCAGATTAAAATGTGCGCAGAACTTCACCGGGGAGAAAGATCAATGGGGCTGCTACCTGCACCGTGTGGAGCCCTGTAGCGAATGGGGAGAGGTGACCCATGTCCCCATAGGCTGGCCTCTTATGATCACCAGGACCGGGGCACCAAACGGGTCTGCAGATTCCCATGGCCTTAATAAGCTCTGGAGGCCCCGCTGCGCTAGGGTGAGGAGCCGACCTCTTCTTTTTTTCATGATGCTCTGGCGTCTAAACTCTCTGGTTGCCATTTAACTCTAGGTTAGAAAACTGTAGGAAAAAGTCAAGGGTAACAGTCACTGTAAAAGGCAAGAGTGGGCAGCCAGGCAAGCCAAACCCCGATAAGTGAGCCTTGGGGGCTGACGTCCTGGGCCCCCACTGGTGGCACAGAGGTCCAGGGGTTAACTATTGAATTGCTGCCACTAACACTAATACTAACACTAACGCTAAAGCTAATAAATACTAATAAATACCAACACTAATACTAACAAATACTGACACTAACATGAATACTAATAAATACTAACAGAGCAGACAGCTCAGACCCAGCCAAAACTAATGCTGACGCTGATACTAGCAGTGAGAGGGCCGCCACAAAAGCTGTTTAGGAACTAATAGAGAACAGCAGCCTTTCACAACCCCCTGGGCTGTTCTGACCTGCATGCCACCAGTCTCAGGCCGTTTGTTTTTGGAATCATGCTCTGCATAATCCACCTTTTCACGGTCATTGTCCCCTTCACCCTGCACCTGAATAGGACAAGCATCAGAGTTGTCCCCAAGCTCTCTGCAGCTCCATTTCACCCCATTTCCTGCCTGGCGCCCAGGGCACCCAGTAACTTGAATATTCAAGTTTCTGGAGTACAGTCTCTGGCAGCACAAGACTGCTCCCCTCACTTTCCTTCTTCATAAGCTTTTTGAGCATGTCTGCTCTCTTAGTCTCCCATGTGCACCTGAGAATAATTGTATTGAATTAAACGTTTCATTAAATAGATAAATTAAATTGTAAAAGAAATGATATGTTCACAATGATATGTATTTCCAAACAGGCTCCTAACACATAAAGCTCCTCATTAGAAAAATAGTCTACTGCATTCTCTAGCTAAGACATTTTTCTTCAGAAAAATCCTCTTCATTTCTCACTAAACGTGTGTAAGGTATCTCATAGCATACATATTTTTGTTTGTGTGAATGACATCTTTTTGTTTCATTATGTGATTGAATGGCTTGTTGCTAGTGTGTGTGAGAATGCTTGTGAAAAATTATCTTCACTTAGCAATTGCCCTCAGTCTAAATTGTTTCATTAGTTCTAAAGATTTTGAAATGATTTCTATTTTTGGTATGGGGTAGAGAGCAAGGTTCCTAGTAGACAACTGAATCATCTACAAATGTCACTATTTTTATCTTACTCTTGCCAATAGCCCTATCTCTATTTCTTTTTCTTGCACTATATAGAATCATTTTTTAAAGTTTGAAACAATGTCACAAAAAAAGTATATTGGTGAGAGTCCTGCTGACTCCCACTTACGCAAAAGACCTGAGTGCTACATAGGCCTTTGTTGTCACTGTTGTTTTGAGAGAGTCTTCCTCTGTCTCCCCAGCTGAAGTGCAGTGGTGCCATCTCAGCTCACTGCAGCCTCCACCTCCTGGGCTCAAGCAATTCTCCTGCCTCCGTCTCCTGAGTAGCTGGGACCACAAACAAGTGCCACCAGGCCTGGCTAATTTTTTGTATTTTTAGTGGAGACAGGGTCTCACCATGTTGGCTGGGCTAGTCTCGAACTCCTGACCTCAGGTGATTCACCAAAGGTAAGGAAGAATCTCTTTATTATAGGTTATTAAGATTTTAAACATCAGAAAAGGAGGTTTTAATATCAGAAATATGTTAAATTTTTCTCAAATGCATTTTAGTGTCTCTTGAGACAATTCCCTTTACTCCTTTTTTGATTATAGATGTGCTTCATTGCTTAAATGAATCCAAGAATCCAAACAATCCGAATGCTTTTGACACATGTTGCCAATGTGTGAAAACCCTGGTGAAGGCATCTGAACGCCCTGCCCTGATACTCCACGAAGAAACCCACCTTGTTCTCAGCGCCTCATCCATTTGGCATACTGCTGAGTGTACCTTTCTAATAATCTACCGAGAATTTCATCTAAGCTCCTACTGCGAGAGAGTCTCTCCTCTCCCTGGCAGGTTTCGGTGGATACCCTGACAGATGCTCTGAGAGGCCTTCTCGACTTTATTTTTTCTAATCCAGCTGCTGTGTGTGGGGGACTGTCCCCGAAGATGAGGCTTTGTCTCTGCCATCACTGTACCCCCGGCCCGACACAGCAGTGGGCTTAATAACCGAGTGGACGGTTCTGGAAAGCAGAAGGCTTTGACCCAGGCAGGGAGCACTTGGAGCCTGCAGCCTCTTGGGGGGGCAAGTTCAGGAGACACTTTGTAGTCAGTTTCTCCCCTGGGTTTTACTCTTCCTAATTTCAAACTTCTTAGGAGTAAGGACAGTTCTGAGCTGCTGAGAGTCCCCTAGCACCCGCTGCAGACCCTGCCTGGGTGCCTAACTTGATTTCACTCCAGTGAGTTTCAGCCATTCCTGACTTCTCAAGTGGCCGTGTGGCCATCCGCCCTCCCCCCATACCCACGCAGTGGGGCGGTGGCTGGTGCAGTGGGAGGATTTCTGAAAAGCACGGCTCACTGTGACACACATTTCCTTTCTGCCAGTGTCTCCCACATCCACAGCTAGTGGGGTGAGAATGTGAACCCCAGCCAGGGCCTCGGGGTCCCCTGCCGTCCCTGCACCCTGGAGCCTCCTCCAGCCCTTCCAGATAGCGGAGCCCCACAAGCCACAGGATCCCTCACCCGATTTATTTTTTCTCAATTGCGTCAGAATCTTCTGAAGTAAACTTTCACTCAGGACTGAGCTGTGCTATACCGGGGGTCTTTGCCAAAGATCTGGGAGGTAACCTTTCCATCTATTTATTTGTTTTTTTGGAACTTGGGGACAGGGGAGAAATGCGAAGAGACCCATGACCCCCAGAAGCTCGGCCGAGTGACTGACATCATGGGAATGTGTCTGCCTGATGCATGGCATTCCCGTGACCTCGGCCAGGGAGCCGAAGTTCACGGCACTTTCTTGGCTCCCATCGGTTTGTGAGCGTCCAGCCCACCGGAAGCCAACCTCTGTTACTAGGTGATGTGCATCTCTGCGTACCTTCCTCAGCAAACCAGTGCCAATACGTGGAAGCAAAGCCGCGGAGGAGACGGCCTTTGCTGGGATGCTTCGCCAGCATCACATGGGCTCTGCATTTCCTCATCTGTGATCTTTTGGCTGAATCCATTTTCCGCCAGAGAGGAAGCTGCTGGAAACTCAGTGACAAGTCCACCCCAGCAGGCAGCTCTGCCAGAGGCGTCTCGGAAGAGGCCGCCTTCTTCTCAGTGAAGACCGGCGGCCGCACCTCCTGTCTCATCTGTGGTGAGGGCTCTCTTCAGGGTTGAGTGTCTACCACGTCTCACGCAGAGCAACAGAAAGAGCTGGGTCCACCATGGCCTCAGACAGTGATGACTCCAGATTTCCAGGCTCTTCAGCCAGGGCTTGCCCAGTGGGGTCAAACCATTTAAGAGATGGGAAAGCTAATGAATGTATTTCATAGTTTCTGCATTGTGTCCTGAGTCCTCTGGTAACAAGAGAAAAATCCTTCAGCTGCGCCTGCCCTGCTGCCCTTCCAAACCCTCCAGCCAACTTCCTCCTTGGTCAACTTCATTGTTTTTGTTCCTTTGTGCATTTTATATGAAGTCATCAACAGAGGCTGGAAGAGGACACATGTTCCACAGGAAGGGACCAGTGTGGTAGAGAGGGAGGAACCAAAACGGAACCTCACCCTTGAGAACTCACTTGCACCTGAAGGACAAATCAAGTACCCTGGGGAGCCCAGGCACCTCTCCTACCTGAATCACAGATGGGCACCCAGGTACTATGGGGAGCCCAGGGCAGGCAACTCTTCTACCTGAATCCTGGGTGAGCATCCAAGGCAGAGAGCCTCTGTAGATCCACCAAGAAACAGGCAAAGTACCTAGATGTGCACCTTTAGAGAAACTCTTCCTGGCCATCGAAAATGGCCTGGCGGCAGGGCTGGTGCAGACCAGCATTCATCAGGGAGAAAGTCGTCCAACCAGGATGCAAATCATTTAGAAAGCTGGCTTTTTATTGTGGAAGTCCTGGGATAACCAACGTCTCCTGGGCCTGCATCCTTAACATTTTTTTTCTATTATTTTGCAAAAGAAGATCATTAAGTAACAAAATGGGACATTTTAAGATGCAGTAACATGGAACTAAAGAGGAATGCTGCATGTGAAATTAAGAAACCCACAGCAGGAAAGTTGAGTTTTTAAGCAAATTAGATTTTCATGTCCTGGACGTCGTAAAGCATGAGGATTGAATGAAAGCGCCTGGGCAGTCGTGTTCCCAAGTTGTGTTTCCCTCGAACAGAGGTAGTTGCACTTCCCTGAGTCACCAGCCTTGGTCCCTGAATTCTCAGGAGGGTGTGGTCCTGTTTGCACACAGGATCCCATCCCTCATCACTTACAGTGATAATCGCCATCCCCTCATCAGCATCCTGCCTGGGGCGCAGCTCAGGCCCTCGTCTTCCAAACAGGCTGCCGACCCTCCAACACCCAAACCACATCTCAGAGAGGTACAGACCTGCAACGGATGTTTTCCCTTGAGGAAGCATGGATGAGCAAGTTGAGACCAGGCTACCAGCCCAGCTCTGAGCTGATGCACCATGGGTCCCCATTCCCAGTCTGGGTTTGGAGACAGGGACAGTAAAGGGAAAGAAACACAGGCCTCCAGCTTCTCCGGAGCGAGACATGAACAAGGGCTTTTTATTATTTCGTTTCCAGCATCGAGCTGTCCCAGAACATCCCCTCCGACCCACTCAGCAAGCCTCTCCGAGACAAGCGTGACTCCCGGCCCAGCTTTGCTTCTGTCCTCCCCTGGCACCATGCATTGGGTGCGGGGGGGGCGCTGGGACCCACCTGCCCATTGTGCACAGTGTGCACCTTCCTGAGAACGTCTCCCTTGGCAGGACCCCGTAGCTCCCGTGCATGCCCATGTGTGCACATCTCTGCAGCTCCCTTCTACTCCAAAGCCATCCCCCTCCCCACCCCCAACCCCAGAGCATACCCCAGGCTCTGCGCACCTAATCCTCAATCTGGGCAGGAGCCCTCACTCACTTTATTCTCTGCTCAAGCGTCATTTATCCAGCGGTCCTTCCCATCCTCTTTCTTCCTTCCCAGCACCTGTGGTCATCAACCCCATGTCTGCTGTCTTGTGTGTTTCCGCCTGTCCTCCCCTCCCCTCCCATGGCGAGCTTCTCGGTGACAGGAACTGTCCTGACTGCTTCCCCGCCATATCCCAGTCTCTAACGTGGAGCCCAGCACGTGGGAGGCGCTCAACAGGTAATTGCTGATAGAACGACAAATCCACCAAAGGGCCACCCCTTGGTCTGGCCTCCCTGCTTGTCTTCTTTGTTTGCAAACGACTGTCGTACAACAGCTACAGGAAGTGGTATGAACGGCTCTCGGCAGGTCTGTCTGGACATGGTGGTGAGTCCTCCACAGAAGAGACAGATCCTAGTCATTCTTATGTCTCCAGCACCCAACAGGAGGACTGCAGACAGCCAGGGCTCGGTAAATGCGAGGCCAACACGAAGGAAGGACTCGGACCTTGCAGCTGCCCCCCATGATACCAGCTACGCCAAACCATCCGTGGAGCTTGTGCCTCTGTACGCGCGTGACCTTGGACTTCCCATCTGCAGAATTGGAACAACACTCGTCACCCATCCAGCAAATCGTCCGGGTGCCAGAGGTTTAGTGCCCTCTGTGCTTGCTCCCTAGCTAGGCCTGTGCCCCCCCGTGGGGAGATGCTACGTGTTTAATAATTCACAGCTTCAAAAATGTCTGAAAGCTTTTGTCTGAATGACCTTGAAGACGCATATTTGTATCAAAATCATGGACATTTAACCCCAATTGTTGGAAAAGAAAGAGCATCGCCCTTCCCTGCACAGGGTTGGCCAAAACGTTACTAGATCTAAATGCAGACAAACAAAAAGACACTCACGGGACCCAATTTTTGCAAGGGTTTGGACTCAACCTTCTTGAGAATCTGTAAGCATCGCTTCCAAGGAGAAGGTGCTGGAAGCCCTGACGTGCACAGCGTGGTGCAATTGAGACCACCCCTCTGGCCTCGAAATCCCCTGTACCGGCCTGGCCCTAGTCCCGGCCTACAGCCCAGTCAGTGTCCAGCCCAAACCTCACCCTGGAACACCACCCCCTTGGGTTAAGGGTTAAATGGGCAACAAGTCTGAGGGCATAACGTGGCCCAGGCCTCATGGGCAGGGACTGTCGGGGGGCTAGCGGGCATGGGGGCAAGCAGGACCCGCAGTGAGACCCCCCAGCCCAGAAGTCATCTGCCTTCCAGTTAATACGGCAGAAACAGCCCCAGAAATGATTTAATCATGATAAAATACACATGACATAACATTTACAGTCACAACATTTTCAAGTGCAGAGTTCCATGGCATTCAGGACATCCAGGCTGCTGCGCCGCCCTCACCAAGGTCACCTCCAGAACTCTTCTGTATTCTCAGACTCAGACTCTATCCCCACTGAACACGCGCTCCCCGCGCCTCCCCTCGACCCCTGGCGCCCACCATTCTGCCTCTGTCTCTATGAATCTGACTACTCCAGGTTACTTGTGTAAGTGGAGTCACACAGCGTTTCTGTGACCAGCTTGCTTCACTCAGCATGGTGTCCTCAGGGTTCATCCATGCTACCTGTCGGGAGAGCCTTCTGTTTTAAAGGCTGAATGACGTTCCGTGTGCGTGTGTGTGGTGGGGCTGATGGTGTGTGTGTGGTGTGTGTGAGGTGTGTGTGTGGTGTGTATGGGGGCTGTGTGTGGGGTGTGGTATGTAGGGGGTGTGTATAGTGTGTGTGCATCTGTAGTGTGTGTGTGGTATGTAGGGGGTGTGGTATGTGTGGAGTGTGGTGTGGGGGGTGTGTGGCATGTTGTGTGTGGGTTGTGTGGTGTGTATGTGTGGAGGTGTGTTGTGTATCTATGTGGTGTGTGTGGGTTGTGTGGTGTGTATGGTGTGTATGTGTGGAGAGTGTGGTGTGTATGTGTGTGGTGTGTGGTGTGTGTGGGTTGTGGTGTGTATGTCTGTATGGTGTGTATGTGTGGGGAGTGTGGTGTGTATGTCATGTGTGGTGTGTGTGTGTGTGTG
>CAUYLG010008682.1:0-12657 GCA_963573385.1 Cacajao melanocephalus
ATACACGCTCAAGTTTGAGCATCAGTGGCTTAAGAGAGGAAGCAGGCAGGGCGCGGTGGCTCACGCCTGTAATCCCAGCACTTTGGGAGGCCAAGGCGGGCAGATCACTTGAGGCCAGGAGACTAGCCTGACAAACATGGCAGAACCCAGTCTCTGCTAAAAAAATAAAAATAAAAATAAAAAAAAAAAAACAAAAATTAGCCGGGTGTGGTGGCACACGCCTGTAATGCCAGCTACTCGGGAGGTTGAGGCACGAGAATCGCTTGAATCCGGGAGGAGGAGGCTACAGTGAGCCGAGGTCGTTCTGCTGCACCCCAGCCTGTGAGACAAAGTGAGACTCCCTCAGAAAATAAAAAAAGGGGAGGCGAACGTAAGTGAGCTACAGCCCAAGATAGCTCAATGAAGGAGCAGTACAGGAGTGTCTCCCGTTCCTAGGGGTTAGGGAGGACTTCCCTGAGAAAGGTACATTTGAGTTGAGATGTTAAGGACAGTATTTCCCAAAACTTGATGACGAAAAAGGAAATCAATTGGGGTAGGGGGATTGTGACAAATGCAGGTGCCCGGGTCCCTCCCCAGAAGATTCTCACTAGGAGGTGGAAGAGTCCCTGGAATCTGGATTTGTTAAAGGGGCTACAGGTGATGCTTATCATCAGATCAATTTGACGGAGGAGGGACCGGAGCAAGGGTACCCAGGTGGGAACTGCAGGGGCAGAGTCCAGGAGGTAGGCCAGCCCCTCTGCGCCCCGCCCCCTTTCTAGTGTCAAGACCAGGTTTGAAGAATCTGGCCTCGGCAACTTCTCCGCAGACAACAGGGAAGAGGGCCCCCGGTGAGGCCCAGACATTACCTGGGACCAGGCAGGGCCGCCCACGCGGCACCCGCTCCAGGCCCCGGACCGAGAAGGCCCCGCTCCGGTCCTGCAGCAGCGCCTGGCCGCGGTCCGCCATCACCACCGTGCCCTGTATCCACACAGCCACCAGCCCGCCCCCGCCCGTGACAGCCGCCACGCTCCCGGGCCGCCCTCCGCGTCGCGCCGCAGCTGCTCTGCCAGCATCTTGAGTGACGGCGACCTAGGCAGCCGCACCGCTGTGGGGCCGCCTGAGAACCAGTCCGCAGCCACGGCCATTCCGCCGCGCCGCCGCTTTCCCGCCAACTTTGAGAAGCAGCGGGCCCGGCGGGCAGCCACCAATCAAGAACGCGCTGGCAGAGCCGGCCAATGGTCGACGTCAGAAGGTGGGACCACCTGGCAGAGCGGCCCTCTCTATCAGCCAGGAATGCGCATGCGTAGAAAAAAGTAACTAAACCCCCGCAAGTCGTAGATAACACTAAAGAAACACCCGCAAGTTAAGAACTAATGAAGAGAAGGATTAGATGAGAATAAATAAAGGAAGACAGAGAGGTAAAGAACTTCCTCTTTCAAGGCATCTCAAAATTTGGCGTGCATACAGATCACCTGCAAAGTGTGATTATTCATCTTTACATTGCCTTGTTTTGAGGTTAGTGAATACTTTAAAAAATGAAGAGCCTGTGTTTATTGGGAGTGGTCAGGAATCCAGTCAAGAGATAAGGCTGGAGAGGGAGAAGAGGACAGCTGGAAAACTTGCCCTATCTTTTATTATTATTTTCATTTATATTTTAGTAGCATCAAATACTTTTAAGGTTAACAAAATATATTGCTATTTTTCACAAAACAAATGCACATTTATTGTAAAAAAAAATTAGAAAAGGAAAAAATGTAGAAGAAAATAATTGTCAAAACTGCTTATAGATAGCCACTGTTAATTTGGAGGTGTATTAGCTTTCAGGTTTTAAAGTGTGTGTGTGTGTGTGTGTGTGTTTGAGACAGGGTCTCATTCTGCTGCCCAGGATGGAGTGCAGTGGCACAGTAACGGCTCACTGCAGCGTCCACCTCCCGGGCTTAGGTGATTCTCCCACCTCAGCTTCCTGAGTATCTGGAACTACAGGTGTGCATCACCACGCCCAGCTAATTTTTGTATTTTTGCAGAGACAAGGTTTTGCTATGTTGCTCATGTTGAACTCCTGGGATCAAGCAATCCTCCCTCCTTGGCCTCCTAAAGTGCTGGGATTACAGGTGTGAGCCACCACGCCTGGCCTATTACTGATATACAAAGATTGTTTTGTATATTGTTTTCAGTCAATAATGAGCATCTTTCTGTAACAGCAAATATCCATCTGCTTCCTGTTGAATGACTGCATAATACACAATTTGTCTCATCACATATTAAACCAGTATCCTATAGTTGGACATTAAGTCTATTTCCAATTTTTTACTTTATAAATATAACCACCGTGGACCTACTTAAAAGCTAAATCTTTGTGCACATCTTTGAAATAAAATTCCCAGAAATTTCTCCCTAAAAATTGGATGTCCTCAGTCAGCAAAGTCCACAAATCCTAAATCAGGCAATCAAAAAAGTCAAGGTCAGTTCTTAAGAGAGACTTCGGGGGCAGGGCACGATGGCTCACGCCTGTAATCCTAGCACTTTGGGAAGCCGAGGTGGGTGGATCACCTGAGGTCGGGAGTTCCAGACCAGCTTGACCAACATGGAAAAAACCTGTTTCTACTAAAAAACAAAAAAAGAGAGAGAGAGAGAGAGACTGAAGTCCCAGGGCCTCCTGCAGTACCAGGCATTCAGAGAGTGTTCAGCAAGAACCTGATTTGTTTTATTTTGAGACAGAGTCTCACTGTTTTGCCCAGACTGGCAGGCTGGAGTGCAGTGGCACAATCTCAGCTCACTGCAACCTCTGCCTCCTAGGTTCAAGCGATTCTCCTGCCTCAGCCTCCTGAGTAGCTGGGACTATAGGCGTATGCCACCACAGCCAGCTAATTTTTGTACTTTTTGGTAGCCATATTGGCCAGGCTGGTCTCGAACTCCTGACCTCATGATCCACCCACCTTGGCCTCCAAAGTACTGAGATTATAGGTGTGAGCCACCGCGCCCAGTCAAGAGTTTGATTTTTATAAAATTGAGCCAGGTCCTATTGTAAGAACTTTGTAGAAAGTATCCCATATATCCCAGGGATGCTGAAAAAACTGTTCTACACAGGTGAGGAAACTGAGGCTAAGGAAGCTAGGTGGATTGACCATAGACTCTCAGGAGCCTCTATGAGGTTTTGCCTCTACATCTAATATGGTTTGGCTGTGTCCCCGCCCAAATCTCATCTTGAATCATACTTCCCATAATCCCCACATATATGGGAAGGACCCTATGGGAGGTAATTGAATCATGGGGGCTGATACCACCATGCTGTTCTCGTGAAAGTGAGTTCTCACGAGATTTGATGGTTTTATAGGGGGCTTTTGCCCCTTTGCTCAGCACTTCTCCTTCCTGCTGCCATGTTAAGGACATGTTTGCTTCCCCTTCTGCCGTGATTGTAAGTTTCCTGAGGCCTCCCCAGCCCTGCAGAACTGTGAGTGAATTAAACCTCTTTCCTTTATAAATTACCCAGTCTTGGAAAGTTCTTTATAACAGCATGAAATCAGACTAATACAGCACCTCAACCCTGACTTATAAAGTAACCAGGAGCCTGGGCTGGGAAGGGAGCAGGAACATCATCAGGTGCCTGCTCACCAGCGAGACCTCTTCTATTCAGGGAGCCTTTCTTGAGCCCCACCACTGGAATTAACCTCTTCCTTCCAACCAGTTTGCTAGTGCCCCTAATCCAGTTTCCCAACCTCGTTCTACTGATATTTGGGGCTGGATAATCTTTGTTGGGGCTGTCATGTGCACTGTAGGATGTTGGGCAGTATCCCTACTCTCCACCCACTAGATGCCATGGTACCCTCCTCAAGTTGCAACAACCAAAATATGTCTTCAGACACTGCCACTGTTCCCTAAGGTGCTCAATCACCTCTATGGAGAACCACTGTCCTAAGCCACAATACTCACTGATAAATAGTTGAGTCTGTGTCTATCTTACCAGTAAAGCCTGGAGTCTCAAATTAAGTTGTCAGCAGCAGACAGACAGGTAACCCTGGTGTAGCAGGGACAAACTGGCCCTCTGATGTCCCGGTAAAACGGGTCCATCACACTCAGCCAATGATTGTCATGCAGGACTGTGGGCCCACTGTTGCTAGATCTGATTTTTGAAGACATTTTCTTTTTGTGTTTGTTTTTGTTTTAGACAGAGTCTCACTCTCTCACCCAGGCTGGAGTACGATGGCATGATCTCGGCTCACTGCAACTACCACCTCCCAGGTTTAAATGATTCTCCTGCCTCAGGCTTCTAAGTAGCTGGGACTACAGGCACCCGCCACCATGACCAGAGAATTTTTCATATTTTTAGTAGAAATGGGGTTTCCACCATGTTGGCCAGGCTGGTCTCAAACTCCTGACTTCAGATGATCCACCCTCCTCAGCCTCCCAAAGTGCTGGGATTACAGGTGTGAGCCATCGTGCCCAACTCAAAACATTTCCATGTATAGAGTCCATGTTTTAAAAAAAAAAATGCTGGCAGGGAATTCAATTCTAAAATAAAGGAACAAAAACAAACCATGTGCCCCTGAAAGTCATCTGTGGAATGACTCTGGCCTGTGATCTGCCAATCTGCAAACTCTCTCTAGAATGTGAGCTCTGCTCCAGGCACCAAGGCAGCTTGCATGTTCACTAATTTGCAGCTCCTTAAATCTCCTACAAAATACCCAAGGGGCTATAGTGTTTCACCAGCTCCAGGAGTTGCAAAATTGGCATCTTAAATTACAGTCATGAGCAGACAATTGGGGTCTGTTGACACACGTTGGGTGAGCCTCCCTTCCAGGGAGGATTATCCCCCATCCCCCACACTACAATCCATCACCCTCATGCTAAGGCCTGATGCACTCCCCTGTGACAGCCTCCCTGAGCCCCAGCTTCCCAGTGAGATCAGAGATCCTTGGAAAGGGGTTTCCTGCCACCTGCACCAGTGAGGACAAAGGTAATATGAGAGGAACTGTAGGCCCTGGCTTTACTCTCAACCTGCCCATTCACCAGTTGTCAGGCTGATCAGGCCAAAATGCTTCTGGCTTCCAGAAACAAAGAACCCTACTGCCCTACGAAAATGGGTTGTTCTGGGCTGGGTGCAGTGGCTCACGTCTGTAATCCCAGCATTTTGGGAGGCCGAGGTGGGCGGATTATCTGAAGTCAGGAGTTCGAGACCAGCCTGGCTAATACGGTGAAACCCTGTCTCTACTAAAAATACCAAGATTAGCTGGGCATGGTGGCTTATCCCTGTAATTCCAGCTACTTGGGAGGCTGAGACAGGAGAACTGCTTGAACCCAGGAGGTGGTGGTTGCAGTGAGCCAAGAACACACCATTGCTCTCCAGCCTGGGCCAACAAGAGTGAAACTCGGTCTCAAAAAAAAAAAAAGGCCAGGGATGGTGGTTTACACCTGTAATCCCAGCACTTTGGGAAGCTGAGGCGGGTAGATCACGAAGTCAGGCATTCGAGACCAGCCTGGCCAACATAGTAAAACCTTGTCTCTACTAAAAATACAAAAAATTAGCCAGGCATGGTGGCGGGCACCTATAATCCCAGGTACTCAGGAGGCTTAGGCAGGAGAATCGTTTGAACCTGGGAGATGGAGGTTGCAGTGAGCCAAGATTGCGCCACTGCACTACAGCTCCTTTGACAGTGAGACTCCATCTCAAAAAAATAAAAAATAAAAAGAAAAGAAAAGCGGTTGTTCTGGAAGGATCCATAGAGTGACATCTTCGTAACAGCAAAGGTGTTATTAACTGAGCCCTTACTATGTGCCAACCACCATGCCAGGCACATCATGTGCAGACACTGTTATTCCTCATGACAACCCTAAGAAGTAGATACTTTTCTTAAGCCTAATTAGAGATGAGGACACTGAGGCTTGGACAGATGATGTGACCTGTCCCAGACCACACAGCTAGGAGGTAGAGCCAGGGACCAATCCGCACCCTGGGAACCCTTACAAAGTCTTCCTCTCAGGTGTCTCTCGGTAATCAGGATGGTGGTTCTTAACATAAGGTCTTACTCCCTATCCAGGATTGGCACCAGGGAAGAATCCCCTGGGGGACTTTTGTGTTTTTTGTTTTTTGTGAAATACAGGTTTTATGAAAATACACAGACACGAATTTTGGTTTTCTTTTTTTTTTTTCCAGATGAAGTCTCCCTCTGTTGCCAAGGCTGGAGTGCAGTGGCATTATCTTGGCTCACTGCAATCTCTGCCTCCCGGGTTCAAGCGATTCTCCTGCCTCAGCCTCCCAAGTAGCTGGGATTACAGGCATGCACCACCACACCCAGCTAATTTTTGTATTTTTAGTAGAGTCCAGGTTTCACTCCATTGGCCAGGCTGGTCTTGAACTTCTGACCTCATGATCCGCCCACCTCAGCCTCCCAAAGTGCTGGGATTACACACGTGAGCCACTGTGCCCGGCCTCAGACACACATTTTGAAGTGCAGTTAATGAAATGCCTGCCAAAGTATGCAAAGGGGCAGTGGATGGAATTTCTGCATCGTACTTTGAAATGCAACAAGGAATAAAATAAATAAGGTGGATGGATGGGTGGATAGAGGGAAGGACATGTGGCTAAAGCTGAGAGAAGGTGACTAGAGTCAACCGTTCATTGTGGAATCCGCATGGGGGTGCATGGTGTTCACTGCACAGTTCTTTCAATAACGCATCATCTGGGGACAGCTGTAGGTTCCAGGGCTGCAGCACAGTCTTCCTGCACTGGAATGTCTGGGGGTGGCACCCTAGAATGATTCTGGGACCCAGATCCCTCCCACTCAGTGAGAAGTAAACTTCCTCTTCCCTCACTCACAGAATATCACCAGGTCACTGTGAAAGCTGATGCTTCTTGGTCTCTGGTGCCCTTTTTTCTCCACTTCATGCAGGCCCAAGGCTGGCTTCAGGAGAGCGTGGGTAGAATAGGGTGAAGTCACACCTCACTGCCTGATGACTGACACTCCCAGGCCCTGTGCACTGATGGTGATGTCTGCAGCCCACAGCACATTGCCATGGTGTGAACAGAATGTTTGTGCCCTCTCTCCCCAAATTCATATGTTCCACTGTATATGGTTAACTATAATTTATTGTATATTCTCAACAAACTAGAAGAAGCCAGGTGTGGTGGCTCATGCCTGTAATCCAGCATCTTGGGAGGCTGAGGTGGGCCGGTGGCTAACCTCAGGAGTTTGAGATCAACCTAGGCAACATGGAGAAATCCTGTCTCTACAAAAAAATGTGTATATATATATATATACATTAGGTATGGTGGTGCATGCCTACGGTCCCAGCTACTCTGGAGGCTGAGGTGGGAGGATCACTTGAGCTCAGGAGGTGAAGGTTTCAGTCAGCCGAGACTGTGCAACTGCACCCCAGACTGGGTGACAGAGTGAGACTCCATCTCAAAAAAACAAAACAAAAACAAAACACTTTATAAGAGATGATTTTCAATGATTATAATACAAAGAATTGATAAATGTTTGAAATGGATATGCTAATTATCTGATTTGATCATTACGTGTTATATGCATGTATTGAAATATCACTCTGTATCTCCTACATACATACAATTATTACATGTCAACTAAAAATCAAAGGGAAAAAATGTAAAAAGAAAATTTTAAGAAGGAAAGAAAAAGAAAATTCCCAAAGTGAAGATGTTAGGAGTTGGGTCTTTTGGGAGGTGGTTAGCTCTCATGAGTAAGGGTAGAGCCTTCCCTCATGAAAGGGATTAGTGTCCTTATAAAAAGTGTCCCCAGAGAGCTCTTTTGCCCCTTCCACCTTATGAGGACACAGTGAGCCAGAATTTAAGTCCTTACCAGACACTGAATCTCCTAGTGCCTCAATCTTTGACTTCCCCACCTCGAGAACTATGAGCAGCCTGGGCACAGCGGGTCACACCTGTAACCCCAGCACTTTGGGAGGCTGAGGTGGGAGGATCACATCAACCCAGGAGGTGGAGGCTGCAGTGAGCCGTGACTGCACCATTGTACTCCAGCGTAGGCAATAGAGCAAGACCCCATCTCAAAAAAAAAAAAAAAACATTATGAGCAATACATTTCTGTTGTTTGTAAGTTACCTAGTCTACAGTATTTTCACAGCCTAAACTGACTAACATACATTTCCAGCTCTCTGGAAGAGTCTTTAAGCAAAACCTCCGTCTTAAATATAATAATAACAGTAACTGCTTCCACTACTGCTACAGGCCAAGCACGCTGCCAGCTGCTATGACTTAATCTAGCTCATTTCATCCACAAGCCCCCGCCAGAGATCTACTTCTGCCCTCCCTTTATATGAGAAAAAAGACCCGAGGCTCAAAAAGGCTCTAAGTCTACAATAATCAAACCTGTGTGGTACTGACATAAGAGCAGACATATAGAGAAACAAAGGGTAGAATGAGTGTCCAGAAATAAACCCATACATCTATTTCCAATGGCCCTTCCTTCCTTCCTTTTATTTTTATTTTTTTTTTATGAAGTCTCGCTCTGTCACCCAGGCTGGAGTGCAGTGGTATGATCTCAGCTCACTGCAACCTCCATCTCCCAGGTTCAGCCTCCTGAGTAGCTGGAACTGCAGGCATGTACCACCACACTCAGCTAATTTTTGTATTTTTAGTAGAGACAGGATTTCACCATGTTGGCCAGGCTGATCTTGAACACCTGACCCCAGGTGCTCTGCCTGCCTTGGCCTCCCAAAGTGTGGGATTACAGGCATGGGCCACTGCGCCTGGCCTCCAATGGCTTTTCAACAAGGGCCAATAAGATCATTCCATGGGAAAAGAATCATTTAATAAATAATGCCAGAACTATAAGAAAAAGAAGAAAGTTTGAGGCCAGGCACAATGGCTCATGCCTGTAATCCCAGCACTTTGGGAGGCCAAGGTAGGTGGATCACGAGGTCAGGAGTTCAAGACCAGCTTGGCCAAGATGGTGAAATCCCATCTCTAGAAAAAATACAAAAAGTTAGCCAGGCATGGTGGCAGGTGCCTGTAATCCCAGCTACTTGGGAGACTGAGGCAGAGAACTGCTTAAACCCGGGAGGTGAAGGTTGCAGTGAGCCGAGATCCTGCCACTGCACTCCAGCCTGGGTGACAGAGCAGGACTCCATCTCAAAAAAAAAAAAAAGAAAAAAAAAAGAAAGAAAGAAAAGAAAAGAAAGTTTGACCCCTCTCTTACATATAGAATGGATCAAAGGCCAAAATGTGTGAGCTAAAACTGTAAAATTCTTAAAAGAAAACAGAAGGGTACATTTTCACAACCTTGGGTTTGGCAATGGATCTTTAGAGATGACAGCGAAAGCACAAGCAATAAAACTTGTTACTTTTTATAAACTCTGCCCTGGACTTTATAAAAAGTAAAAACTTTTGTGCATCAAAGGACATTAGCCAAAAAGTGAAAAGACAGTTTACAGAATGGGAAAAAATACTTGTAAGTCATATATCTGATAAGGGTCTAGTATCTAGAATATATAAAGAACACTTGAAACTCACCACCACAACAACAAAACAATTTAAAAATGAGCAAAGGACTTAAACAGACATTTCTCCAAAGAAATGTTTGGTTGTTTTGTTCCTTCCAAATCTCTCTTCCAGTGTTGAAATGTGACATCATTCCAATATTAGAGGTTGGGCTTAGTGGGAGGTGTGGGTTACGGGGGTGGATCTCTCATGAATGAATTGGTGCTGTCCTTGCAGCAATGAGTTCTCATTCTATGAGTTCCTTTGAGGTCCAGTTGTTTAAAAGAGCCTGGCACCTCCTCCCTCCCTCTCTCACCACATGACATGCCTGGTCCCCCTCTGCCTTCCACTAAGAGTAAAAGCTTCCTGAGGCCTCACCAGAATCCAAACAAATGTTGGTGCCCTGCTTGTACAGCCTGCAGAACTATGAGTCAAATCAACCTGTTTTCTTTTTTATTTTATTTTTCAAGACAGTATCTCACTCTGTCACCCAGGCTAGAGTGCAATGGCTTGATCATAGCTCTTTGCAGCTTCAGTCTCCCAGGCTCAAGCGATCCTCCTACCCCAGCCACCCAAGTAGCTGGAACTACATGCCACCTAATTTTTAGTAGCTAACTTTTTATTTTTATTTATAATAGACACAAGGTCTTGCTATGTTGTTCAGGCTGGTCTCAAACTCCTGAACTTAAGTAATATTCCCACCTCAGCCTCCCAAAGTACTGGGATTACAGGCATGAGTCACTGCACCCAGCCCTCTTTTCTTTTCTTTTCTTTCTTTTTCTTTTTTACTTTTTTGAGAGGGATTCTCATTCTGTAACCCAGGCTAGAGTGCAGTGGCTCAACTGCCTCAGCCTCCTCAGTGGCTGGGATTATAGGCACACACTACCACACCTGACTGACTTTTGTATTTTTAGTAGAGACAAGGTTTCACCATGTTGGCCAGGCTGGTCTTAAACTCCTGACCTCAGGTGATCCACCCACCTCAGCCTCCCAAAGATTATAGATGTGAGCCACCGTTCCCAGTCCCTCTTTTCTTTATGAATTACCCAGCCTCAGGTATTCCTTTACAGCAATGAAAATGGACTAACACTGTATACAAATGGCCAATGAGCACATGAAAAGATGCTCAACATCATTAGTCACTAGGGAAGTGCAAAAAAGCACTAAGCTGAGTTCAAGCCTGGGTCTGTCTGATTCCACGGACCTGGGCTCCTTGGTCTGCTCCCTTCCTCTTGCCACACCTGTCCACACCTTCTAGTGGCCACTCTAGGGAAATGAGGCAGCCAGATCTCCCAGAGGTGGCATGGCCACGGTGGGGCTGGAGATGGTGAGATTCAGTCTTGGTGGAATCTAAAAAATTGATGGCCAGTATCCCTATACAAACAGTCCTGGTCTGTTTGGGCTTGCTGCTGGATCCCAAAACAATGCCTGGGGCATAGCTGTTCAGTACATATTTACTAACTGACTGACTGAATGAATGAATGAATGACAATGTTATGGCTTGAGAGGAGTAACAGGTCAGGTTACCAGGGAAGCCCACAGATGAGTGAGCAGGAGGTTTACTAGGTAGTGCTCTTGGAGGCAGCACCTGCATGGGAGCTAGGTCAGGAGGACAGGCAGAGGAGCTGAGCTGCGATGAATCACAACAAAGGCCTCAGTCATCTCTGGGGAGGTTCTGGAGCTGGACTAGTGCTGCAGAGGTGTCCTGCCTGGGGAAAGGAGGCTGGGCTTTTGTACTCCACATTCACCAGTCATTGGAGGTGTGCTATCCCGTGGGGTGGCAGGTCTAGGGGACCATGCCCAGAAAGAGACTCAGCTGGGCACCAACCATCTTCCATCAGCTTTCCCAGCAGCTGGGGAGTGAGTGCCTCTGTCTAGAAGGGGGACCCCGGCACACACCAGTGTCCACTACAGCAGGCGTTTGGTCCTCTCTCTCCTTGTGCTCAGTTGAACTCAGCTGGATTTAGTTACCACCAACATGCATTCATTCATTCAAGAAACATGTAGTAGGCACCTACTATATGCCAGATACCATGCCAACCCTTGGGGCTATGGAGACGTACAAGGCAGATGTAGCCCCTGCCCAAAGGAAGCAACAGTGAAATGGAGAAACAGACACAGAAACAGATGCTACAAGATCACATTGCTGCCTTCATTTCCCACACACCACTCTGTGGTCCCTAGACATGCAGGTACCCCCCTACCTCAGGACCTTTGCTCGTACTGCATCTTTGAAATCCATTGTGTAACTGACACTGGCAGCTCATCTGAAATCATATTCAGCCACCATTCAAGTGCTCAGTCGGACCATGTGGCTAGGGCTTCTGTATTAATGCAGCTCTGAGTAGGTAAAGGTAGGAGCTATTTTCTGTTGGCCACAGGTCCCTGGACATGAATTGTCCACATTTTCCTCAACTTTTTAATAAACCAAGAAGGAGACCTGCTCCATCACTGGCAGGACCATGAACTCCCTGCAAATACACCTGTTTGCAGTCCCCCACCATGTCCTTGTCATGAATTTCCTTTAAAAAGTTACCTTGTTCTAAGACAGTCTCACTCTGTTACCCAAGCTGGAGTATAGTGGCATGATCATAGCTCACTGTAGCCTCAATCTCCTGGGCTCAGGTAATCCTCCTGCCTCAGCCTCCTGAGTAGCAGAGACTACAGGTGCACACCACCACACCTGGCTAATTTTTAAATTATTTGTAAACATGGGGTCATCACTATGCTGCCCAGGCTGGTCTCAAACTCTGGGGCTCAAGCAATCCTCCCTCCTTATTCTCCAAAGCACTGGGATTACAGGTTTGAATTACTGCACCTGGTCAAAGTTAGCTTTAATTCAGCACTTACTGTGTGCCTGGCACTGTTGTAAGTCTTTGCATACATTACCTCATTTAAGCCTCCTGATTACCCTGTACAACAGACATAATGATTGTACCCATTTTACAGATGAAGAAACAGATTCAGAGAAGTCAAAGAATGTGCTCAAAATCACACAGCTTGTGCAAGGAAGAACCTGATGTGAAACTCTGGCAGGCCGACTCCAGAGCTTGTGTTCCTAATGTGTTAGGAATGTGTTCTCACTCATTCATTCAGTCATTCAACAAACACTGGCCACTGGAATCAAGGTGGAGGTACATGGGGCTGGCAAGTCAGGAGCTCTGGGACCAACTGTTTCCCTGCCACTGTCTGGCCCAGTGGCCTTGGGCAAGACTCTGTCCCTT
>CAUYLG010008685.1:0-10997 GCA_963573385.1 Cacajao melanocephalus
GATGCCGGTGTCCTTGTAAAAAGAGCAAGACAGGCACAGAGGCCCGCGGGGACAAGGCCACGGGATAAAGGAGACGCAGACTGGAGAGGTTCAGCCGGCAGCCCCCGGCGCTGGGGACAGGCCTGGACGGCGGCTCCCTCATGGCCCCGGGCGGGTCAGGGAGCCCACCCTGCCGCCGCCACCGCCAGCTCAGCCTCCAGGCCTCCAGAACCGGAGGCCACACGTTTCTGTGGCTTCGGCCCCACAGTGTGTGGGGCTTGGTCACAGCAGCCCCAGGAGACACAGGAAGCCCTGGCCTCATGGAATAGCAGGAGTGGCCCCTGCCCTGTGCCTTGATGAGCTGCCGTGTCAACAGTGAGCTCTTCCCAGCCACTGGCACAGAAGAAAACAGAGCTACGTTAACACACAAGCGACTCTGTGGCAAGATGTATTCTCTACATATCAAAGGAGTGCATACAAATTGTAGGCATTTAGAAAATATGTTAACATGTAAGGAACACTTCTCATGACTGGCCACCCAGCTACTCACATCCATGCAGATGTTAGCAGGCTGTGCACTCATAGCTGCAACTTCTCTACTGGGGTCACACCTTATCCATAAGTTTGTCACTTGACCTGTTCACACAAACATGCTACAGGGCATGCTGCGCGTGGGATGTTCAAAATGCCAGCTGTGCCGGGCCACATCGTTAGATATGCAACCTCTTACTTCACCCTAGCCCTTGGTGGCTACAAATCATAAGTGAGTGCCTCCCCAATGCCAGAGTCATCATGAATAGCTGACTATCTCTAAGGGTTATGCATCAGGGCTGAGGACACTGCCTACAGGCTTGTTCTGTCCCAGCAAACGGCCCTCTCGGAAGGGCAGCACTGCAAGGCCTGTGCCCTGCACCTTGCCAGCAGAGCGCTCACCTAGGACTTCATCAGTTGCTATTTTCATGTCACTTTTTGCTTGCTCTTGGAGTTGGTGTTGTTTTAGTTACTGGTGAGGGCAAAACGCTTTCTTACTGTGCTTGCTGGTCGCCTGCACTGCTCTTGTGCATTGGCCAGCAGGACGGGGAGTGCACATGAACACCAGAGAACACCACAAGCTCTGGGAGGGATGGGCTTCTGGCTTGTGGATCAAGGAACTGCAGCCAATAGGGCAGGTGGCTAGCTCCCTCCCAAGAGTAATCTGACCAGTTGTTCTGGAAGCTCAACCTAAGCAAAGCCGAAAAGGAACACCCTGGAATGCCATGCTTCTGGACAAATGGTTTTAAATCCTTGGTGTCTGGGGTACAGTCAACCCTATGACGTGTGACAGGAGGAAGGAGGCAGCACCACCTCCAGGCAGGGCAGTGGGTCTAGACCAGCGCCTGGTCCCACCCCCAGACTCGGACTCAGTTGGTCCAGGGGGCTCAAGCAGGAGTGTTTTTCAGGCTCCTAGACACCGCTGCTGCATTTGCCCTCATCTGTGTGCTCTGGAAGATGTCCCTGCACTGGGTTGTATGGCGGCCCGGAAAACATACATGCGTATCTTGTGGGTGTGACCTTCTCCAGGAAAAGGGTCTTCGCAGATGTAATGAATGTCAAGATGAGACCATCCTGGATTATCCAGGTGGGCCCTATGTCCAATGACTGGTGTCCTTTATAAGAGACGGAAGGGAAGACACAGACGAAGAGAAAGAGACTGTGTGATGACAGAGGCAGAGACTGGGGTGATGGCTCTATAAGCTCAGGGACCCCAAGGACTGCAGGCTACCAGCAGAGGCTAAGACACAGGCCTGAAACTGATTCTCTCAGCACCTGCAGAGGAGACCAGCCTTGCCCAACAGACGCGGTGGCTCACGCCTATAATCCCACGACTTTGTGAGACCAAGGTGGGAGGATTGCTTGAGGTCTGGAGTTCAAGACCAGCCTGGCCAACATGCCAAAACCCTGTCTCTACTAAAAACACAAAAATTACCTGGGCATGGTGGCATGCACCTGTGATCCCAGCTACCCAGGGGGCTGACGCACAAGAATCGCTTGAACCCTGGAGGCAGAAGTTACAGTGAGCCGAGATGGCACAATTGTGCTTTAGCCTGGGTGACAGACCAAGACTGTCTGCAAAAAAGAAAGGAAAAAGCCAGCCTTGGTGACAACTTGATTGCAGAGTCTAGCTTCCAACATTGTGAAGGAGTTTCTGTTGTTTTAAATCCCAAGTGTGCATTACTTTGTTACAGCAGGCACAGTCAACTCATACACCCTCCCTCCAAAAAAAAGTGTAAACGCTCTTGTAGAAAAATTGCAAGATTATGATTTAAGTGCAGCAACCGTGAGCAGAGAAGCTGTCCGTGCCTTTAACGTTTTCCCAAGTACAATCTGATGGATACCCGGCTTGAAGAAGGGGAAAAGTCGCTCCCCTCGCCCTTGCAGATGCTGAGAAAGCCCTCAGGCCAGGCCAATTTTTAGAAGGCCTGATATTCCAACTCTAGCCAGCTTCACACTGTCAAACAGCAGGAAGCCCTGTGAGGAAGCCTGAGGTGGACTCACAACATCCCGTTCCCAACCAGGGCCGCTTGGGGGACAGCAGGAAGGCAGGCCCGGGTGCTGGGGAGTCAACTTCCAACTTCGTTTCCTTTGCTACAATCGCAGGGTTCATGCCTAGGGCTCTGACATCCTAGGAAATTTCCAGAATCTTATAAAACAAGTAGAATCATCTGTTCTTCATGACTGGCCAAAAACACTCTTGGTGAAGATAAAACCATGCTTCAGTGTTAGAAAAAGAAAAGTGCTCCTGTGTGAAGCACCTTCCGACAGACCACAGGTGGTCATGATGACTCCAAACTCAAAGCAGCAAAAGGAAACAAAACTGGATAAATGTGACTACAGAAAATAAACTTCGAGGCCGAGAAACACTAGTAATTTAGTGGGGTGTGATGCCCACGCCTATGATCTCAGCTACTCACAAGGCCGAGGCCTCATTGCAGCAGTGAGCTGTGATTGTGCCACTGTACTCCCATCTGGGTGACAGAGAGAGCTCTTGTCTCAAAACAAAAAACAAAGAAACACTAGTAGCAAAGTCAAAGCAGGAAAAGACAGCTACAATTTCTATCACGGGCACAAAGCTAATCCTACTCATGGACAAAGAATTTCTAAAAGCAACAAAAGAAAACTGGATAAAAGGTATGAGCAGCCCAGGGGGGCTCGGTGGCTCACGCCTGTAATCCCAGCACTTTGGGAGGCCAGGGAGGGCAGATCACCTGAGGTCAGAAGTTTGAGAACAGCCTGGCCAACATGATAAAACACCCGTCTCTACTAAAAATATAAATATTGGCCCAGCACGGTGGCTCACGCCTGTAATCTCAGCACTTTGGGAGGCCAAGGCAGGTGGATCGCCTGAGCTCAGGAGCTCAAGACCAGCCTGGCCAACATGGGGAACTCCCGTCTCTACTAAAAATACAAAAATTAGATGGGCGTGGTGGCAGGTGCCTGTAATCCCAGCTACTCAGGAGGCTGAGGCAGGACAATCGCTTGAACCCAGGAGGTGGAGGTTGCAGTGAGCCGAGATCCCACCACTGTACTCCAGTCTGGGCGAGAAAACCAAAACTCTGTCTCAAAAAAAAAAAAAAAAAACAACAATATGAGCAGCCCATTCAGAAGCAGAACTAAAAAAGGTCCTTACTCACAGGAACAATGGTTAAGCTCACTCTTAACAGAGAACTGCATGCCTAGCGAATGACAAAACCCCAAATGGGCTTTCCCACCCCCTCCTTGGCAAGGCTAGGGAAACGGGGTGGGGAGAGTTGGGAAACCAAGCTCCAAGGAGGGACGGAGACAGAAGGGAAGACACAGGCGAAGAGGAAGAGACTGATGACAGAGGCAGAGACTGGGGTGATGGCTCTATAAGCCTAGGGACCCCAAGGACTGCAGGCTACCAGCAGAGGCTAAGACACAGGCTTGAAACCGATTCTCTCAGTGCCTGCAAAGGAGACCAGCCTTGCCAGATGTGGCGGCTCATGCCTGTAATCGCAGGACTTTGTGAGACCGAGGTGATCTGCCCCACTTGACCTCCCGAAGTATTGAAATTACAAGCGCGAGCCACTGTGTTCAGGCACCGCCTAACTCGTCACCCACGCTCAGTGGTGTCACTTCTCAGAATCTACCCCAAAGATACACTCAATTAATGCACAAGGATTTTTACATTATTTATGGTCACAAAAAGACTGGGAACAACCGAAATGTCCATCAACAGTGACTGCTTAAATATACATCGGTCTGGCTGCAAAATGGACTAGCACGCGGTCCCAAAGGGGAGCAGCCGTGTGCACTGTGAGAGGGCGGCACTCCCGGAGCAGAGCAGTGGGCGGGTCGGTGGCCAGGAGGAGGAAGAGCTGCCACCCAGCTCTGCCCAGGGAAGCGGGGGAGCAGTTCTCCCTGAGAGCGCCTGGCCCCCATTCTTTACTTCCCCAGTGGGAAGTGGAGGAAGAGGGAGGGGTCAACCCAAGGCAAGTGGTTCAGGCAGATGGAAGGGAACAAGAGCAGTGCGTCCGGCCTGCTCGGGGGCCGCGGCTACCCTACAGGAGGGGACCAGTGGACCCCAAGCTGAAGCCTAGGGCACCGCAGCAGGCTCCTGGGCTCCAGGCAGCACCCCACTGGTGGTCATCTAGCCCTTCATCCTGGGCTAGGCAGGCAGGAGAAGAAAGCACAGACAGCACGTTCCTGGGCATGTCCTCGGCAGGCAGTGGCCTTGCGCTGGCCGGCTCTACTCAATGCACTCCATGACGTGTATCTGCAGGGTGTCCATGTCAGGGGCCTGATACTGGCACTTGGGACAGCAGAAGTCAGGTGGCTCCTCAGGGGGGCTCCTCCTCTGGTTGGGCTGAGCCAGGAGAAAGGAGTGGTGGGCTGGGAAAAGAGAAGAGTCAGAAGCGAGGGGAGGATGGAGAGGACGGAGACTTGGCGGGACTGTGAGACACGAGCCACCACTGCCACTGCAGGCCTCCCTTGGCCTCAGGTCAGGGGGTGGGCTACCGATGGGGTGACCAGTACGAGCTCCCACCTTCAAGACTCTGGAGGGCGACAGGAAGGTCCAGCTGTGACCTACCGCAGCACAGCACCCGCCCTCCCCATCCACCTCCCCCTCCTCCCCCAGGCCCGATGCTTGCTCACTCACCAGGGGCGGGGGGCAAGGGGGCCTGGGAGACCTCTACATGCCGCTTCCTCATGTCCTCAATCCTTTGAAAATAGAAACCGTCCAGTCAAGGCACACGCTTCTGTAAAGCCCCATGGCCGGACTAGTGTCAAAGAAGCTCTTGGAAGCTCAGGTGAGAGGAGAGGGGCTGCAGTGAGTCCTAACCCGGAACCCCAGAAGCCATCCATCTCCTGCAGTCACCACTGGCAATCCCCTAGTGTCGCACCCACTGCTCACAGGGGCAGACTCTCAGAGGCCCACCTGGCCGACTCCTGACAGCTGGCCTTCAATTTGCTGTACTCCCTCTGCAGCTGCTCCAGCTGTTCCTGCAACAGCTCCTTCTTCTCGGCCAGCTTCTCCCGGGCCTGCCTCTCAGCCTGGAAGTCCGCCTTGTAGATGTCCGCCTGGCAAATCCAAAAGAGAGCGATGTGCCCACCACAAGCCGGCCACCCACTGGGCACTGTGCCAGGCACAGAGGAAACAGATACATCGACGAGTGACGCCAAGTGCACTGAGAGGCCAAGGGGCAGCATGAGTGGCTGAGAAGCTTATGAAAGGCCACCACAAAATGACGCCAAAGAGCCCAGGCATGGTGGCTCCTGCCTGTAATCTCAGCACTTTGGGAGGCTGCAGTGGGTGCATCACAAAGTCAAGAGATTGAGACCAGCCAGGCCAACATGGTGAAACCCAGTCCCTACTAAAAATAGAAAAATTAGCTGGGGCTGATGGAGGGCGCCTGTAATCCCAGTTACTCGGGAGGCTGAGGCAGGAGAATCGTTTCCACCCGGGAGGCAGTGATTACAGTGAGCCGAGATCCTGCCATTGCACTCTGGCCTGAGCAACAAGAGCAAAAATCCATCTCAAAAAGAAAACACATACACACAAAAAAAGACGCCAAAGAGACACACCAGGTCCCAGCAGGATGGTGGGCCAGAGAGGAGACCCCTCACCTGGGCCTTCAGCACTGGAACAGTCTCCATCACCATCTTGTGCTGCTCGGCCTCCTCCTTCAGCTTATCAATCACCTCCTGTTTGGCCACCAGGGCCTCCTCAGCCTGCTGGAGCTGCTGCTTGAGATCTTCCAGCTGCATTCCCTAAAGACAGGCAAGGGGAGCTGACGGAGCCTCGTGAGCCGAGGGCGGGGCTGGCTGGGAACGGAGAAGGACGGAAGAGTGGCCCTGGCTGACCAAGCTGGTGATGCCAGCCCCTTGCTTTGAGGGCCCACTGCAGGATCTCAGCATGCACAGGGAGAAGGCTGTGTCTTGTCATGGCCCAAAAGGACAGGAGATGCTGAGGCTTTCTTCAGGACCAAAGAGGCCACACTGAGGTCACCTGGCACAACCTCCCAGCTGGGCGGACATTCCCTTCCCAGAATCCCCAGCTGCACAGCCCTCCTCCCACCCATCATAGGACACGGGTCACACACACGCACAGCAAGCCGGCCCCATGCCTGCCACATGCACGGCTAAGCTGAGAGCCCTCGCTCCTTCCACTCTGCACCTGGTCAGAGGTGCGCTCATCCCACACAGGCACCCCCAGCCCCCAACACACACAGACACACCCTGCCAACACTTCCCTCCAGAGATTACGTGGCTACTTGTGTAGCTAACTCTTCCTCATGTGACCTGGCTTCAGGCTTTGACAGTGTCCTGCTAAAATGGGATCACTAGCAAACTGCACCCAGCTTAGGTCTGAGAAGCACAAACTAGGAAAAGGCTCCTAGCCAACACGGGTGGAAATGTTGCCAGGATTACCTTGGCTTGGGGGAAACTGAGCCAGGAGCACAGATGCTGATTGCTGGCACGAGGGAACGTCCACGGAGACAATAAATCCCCATCCCCACAGAGGAAGCATCCCGAGGCTCTGCCCCAGCCCCCCATTATTGTGGCCTGCTGACACTCCTGAGAGCAACATCCCAGGGTCGCCATCTCCCTACAGCTTCCCTGAGCTGTCACAGCTGCAGCCTGACAAAGGTCTAGGGCAAGTCAAGCATCCCTCCCAAAAGCCCACTCTCGAGGTTCAGGGACGTGGGAAGAGGAAGAGGCAGGGCCAGCCCTAGAGCCCCGGCGGCTGCACTCACTCGCTTCCGCTCGCCGCTCACCACACTGCTCTTGATGTGGTTGTCGTATTCTTGGAAGAGCTGGTGATAGGCCACCTGCAACTGAGCCAGCTTCCGCCTGGGGAAAAGGAGATTGCACTGGAGAAACCACCTCAGGCCAGTCCGGCCACAGTTCTGCCTGCTTCCACCTCTACCCGCTTCCTTCCCTCCTGCACGTCCCAGGCCTGGAGTGGGGTCTTCCAAGGCTGTGTGAGGACTCCTGAAGCTGTCAACTCTGAGGCAGGCTTTGCTGGTCCAGTCACCAGGCAGTTAATATCATTTTCCTTAAAGCTAACATGTTTAAATATGTATAATAAAATCATGGCCAGATGTGTTGGCCCACACCCATAATCCCCATACTTTGAAAAGCCAAGGCAGGAGGCTGGCTTGAGCTCAAGAGTTTGAGACCAGCCTGGGCAACATGGCAAAACTCCACATCTACCAAAAATACAAAAGTTAGCCGGGTGTGGCAGCCTGCGCCTGTAGTCCCAGCTACTTTGGAGGCTGAGGTAGGAAGACTGCTTGAGCCCAGGAGGCAGTAGGTACAGTAAGCCGAGATAATGCCACTGCACTCCAGCCTGGATGATAGAGCAAGACCCTATCTTGAAAATAATAGTAGTAATTATACTAACAGTAACAACAACACAGTTGAACTACCTGCACTCTTCAAAACTGTTAACTTCACAAACAACTCAGAAAGGCCGGGTAACTGTTCTAGATTAAAGGAGACTGAAAAGGCACATCAAGGACAGGAACATGAGGCCCCAGGTTGGATACTGGTAGGAGGGGGACATTGGGGGTATTTTTGTTGTCTTTCTGTTACCCAGGCTGGTCTTGAACTCCTGGGCTTAAGTGATCCACCGACCTTGGCCTTCCAAAGTGCTGGGATTACAAGCATGAGCCACAGCACCCAGCCTAGAGGGGGTGTGAAAGGACAAGTCCCCTGATGACCTAGTGGCTTCGAAAAGAAGTACAAAAAAGGCCACGTGTGGACACACAGTGAAACGTGGTCTGGATAGCAGATGGCATGATTGCATCAAAGACAAACTGCACGTCATCATGGTGGCCTCTACTGTTAGCAAGGGTAAGGGACAGAATGGGCCCACAGCCACAGACAGAATCTGAAGGACTCCCCAGAAGGCAGAAAGAACCATAGACCCACCGCTTCTCGGTCTTTTGGCTGAGAACAAGTGTAGAACCAAAGACCCTGTGATGCGGCCCTGCCCCCATGACTCACTTCTCCTCCGAGGCGGCCTGTCGCTCCATGCGGAGCGCAGCCTCCACACTCTGGCCCTGCATGCGCAGCTGGTCCACCTGCACGCTGTGCTGCTGCTGCAGTGCCTCGCGCTCGCTCTCTAGCTGCCGCACCTGCTCGCTGGCCGCCCGGGCCCTGGCACAGGGAAAGAGCAGACTCAGGGAGGATGAACGGGGGAGACGAGGGGCTACACGCAGGGCATGGGCAGAAGGGGTCTGCTCCGAACAACCTGTGACTACAAGCCAACGCAAGGCAGCAGGCTGGAGCACTGTCGCCAGACACGACGACAACTGCAGGGGGCCAGTTGGGAGCAGCAGGTGAGCAGCTTTGAGAAGCAGGTGAGGTCCAAGAAAAGGATGGGGTCACCTGCATCCCACAGTGCCAGGGCCAGGTGAGAGAAGCCCTCAGAACTGCCCATGGAGCTCCAATGGGGGGCCGCTGGGGGCCCCAGCAAAAGCAGTCTCTGTGGAGAGGGTCAGGAGAGACTGTTCTAGAAGTGAGACACTGCCCACCTGGGTATACAAGCACTGAACTCAATGCAGACCAGGCCTCGGCCCCATCTCTGCTGCTGCCCAGAGCTCTGCTGGCGTCCCAGATGCCCTGCGTGGAGGCTCGGTTCCCTTAATCTGCTGTTTCCACACTGTGGCCTCATCCCATGGCTCCGAGCCCTTCCACAGCCGCCACTGCAGGACGATGGTCGGTGCTTCTGTGCGGACCCTGGGTGGCCTGTGGCCATAGCAGACACAACCCTTCTCCAGTCACCCCAACTCCGCCTGGCAGGTCTGGCTGCCTGGCTCTCTCCCCTCTGTGCCTGACCACACGCTGCTGCCACACCCTGCAAGGGCTCCCTCTGCCCATCAGAGCCCAGGTCAAGCTCCCCTCCCCTTTGCCCTGCTGGTTGCCCCAAGTGTGCTCTGACCACCTCAGTGCCGGGATGGCTGGGGCCCTGCAGCAGCTGATCCATCTGTCTGGAGGACAGAAGCAGGGCCGAGTAAGAACCACGGAAACCTCCCTGCCCTTTGACCCAATGGTCCCACTTAGAAGAACCAAGACCCCTTTTCAAAAGAGAGTAACCAGCAGGCCCAAGGTCCCTGCGCCTGGGCCGTCTGTAGGTGCATCGTTGACATGAGCACCCACTCTGCTGCTGGGAGTCGGAGATTTAGGTACCTGCCTGGCAGACGATGCTGACATGACCCGCCCCAGCAAACACCCAGGACGCTGAGTCTCTAGCAGGAAACCCTGGGCAGGAACATGGCCCATGTGGGAGGCACTTCTCACTGTGCCCCTCTTGGTGGGAGGAGCCTGGGACACAGCTTCTCCAACTCCACCCGCAGCTCCTGCCCTGTGCCACGAGGGTGACGGTGCACCGGTCCCAGAAGTCCTTCCAGAGAACTAGACACCATGGGTGTGGGCTTGGGGCCCCCAAAATGCCTCTTAAGGAAATAATCCAAACTCCATCAAAGGGTCTGAGAGTGCGGAGAGCTGGCTGGGACCCAGGTCCTGGATGCCTGGCTCAGATGTCTCCCAACGCCTGCCCTGAAGTGTTTATGCAGCCTTCCCTGTTTATCCTCATCAAGGAGCACCGTGGAGGCCCCTAAACCCACCTCATGCTTTCTGAAACCCACCACTCACCGACCCTCCAGAGCTGGCCCCCCACCACTCACCGACCCTCCAGAGCCTGGCATTCCTTAGTGGCAGCCTCCAAGCGACTCTGGCTCTCCTGGAGCTCCCCAAGCAAGGACGTCACCTGGGCTTTCACAGAGGCCTTGTCCTCAGCCATCTGCTGCAGGAGAAAAAGCCACTTCCTGTCAGCACTGCATTCTCCCCAGCTGCCCACTCCTGCCACCTGCAAGCCCCAGGGCAGCCCACAAGCAGCTGAGGCCTGCCTCATGAGCCCAAGGGCCCCCAACCCTCCCCAGCTGCCCACCTTCACCCTCTGCCACAGGGTGAGACACAGATGGGGCAGAAAGAGATCCCCAAAGAGACGAAGGAGCACAAAGGTGCCTTGAGATTGTCCACAGCTTACTCACTGCCCCCGGCAACCAGGCCGTGAGCACTGAACGGGTTGCCCCTGCAGCTGCGGCCCCAGGAGGGAATCTCTCAGCCTCTCTGAGACTTGGGAAAAAAGGAGGCCAGGCACAAACATGGCAAAGGACTACACAGGCCCTAGACACACCCAGGGCCACCAGGATGGAGAGTCTGTGCAAAGCAACAGTGGATACTGAACTGTGTTTAACACTGAGAACTGCAGAACCCCTCGGCAGGCACGCTCCATCAAACCCCTGCGCTAAGACACCCGGCCACCACCTCACAGGCCCCCGGGACACCCCAGCCCCTCTTGAGTGAGCTCCCGTCTAGAAACGCTCAGGGCTGTGCAAAGCAATTGCTGTCTGTTCCGGCCAACACCTGACCTCCCTTTCTTAGAACATTTACTAGACAGGGCTTCCCCTGTCCCTTTGAGACTCCTGTGCAGCACTCACCACCCAGGG
>CAUYLG010008686.1:0-51258 GCA_963573385.1 Cacajao melanocephalus
GCCCTCAGCATATTTGTATAGTTGCTTGCCTGATATAAATGCAATATTAATGCCTTTAAAGTATGAATCTATGCCAAAGATCACCTGTTGTTTTACTAAAGATTACTTAGAGGAAATAAGAAAAATCATGTTTGCTCTCCCGTTCTTCCAGTGGTTTGAGACACTGGTTTACACTTTATGCCAGATGTGCTTTTCTCCAATATCAAGTGCTCAAGACACAGTGAAACAAACAAACAAACAAAATCCTTGAATGACGATTAGAGACGTCACCGCCGCTAAAAAACTACATTTATAAGCTAGTATTTGTTATATGCAAATATTTTCTGCCTCTTCTTTTGTTCTGTTTAAAACGATAAAATGCATTTGTATAAAAAAAATGCAAGTACTTTTGCATCAACCTAATAATTGAGATGAATACCTGTTTCCAAATATGTATTAATCAGGGTCCTCTAAAGGGACAGAAATATATATATTTCTTCATATACATATATATATGTATATATACACACATACATATGTGTATATGTATATGAAGGGGAGTGTATTAGGAGAATTTACTCACACAATCTCAAGGTGAAGTCTCACAATAGGCTTTCTGCAAGCTGAAGAGCAAGGAAGTCAGTCTGAGTCCTAAAACCTCAAAAGTAGGGAAGCCAACAGTTCCACCTTCAGTCTGTGGATGAAGGCATGAGAGCCCCTGGAAACTCACTTTTAAAGTCCAAGAGTCCAAAAGCTGAAGAACTTGGAGTCTGATGTTCAAGAGCAGCAAGCATCCAGCATGAGAGAAAGATGAAGGCCGGAAGACTCACAAGTCTCTCTTTCCAACTTCTTATACCTGCTTTATTCTAGCCATACTGGGAGCTGATTAGATGGTGCCCACCCAGACTGAGTGTGGTTCTGCTTCTCCCAGTCCACAGATCAAATGTTAATCTCCTTTCACAACACCCTCACAGACACACCCACGAACAATACTTTGCATCCTTCAATCCAATCAAGTTGACACTCAATATTAACCATCAAAACATACCATTACCCACACTTGATATTGATCAAAGTTTTCAATTTTTTGAAATTTCATGTATGAATGGGATATTTTACCATGGACTGAAAATCATTAGTCAATATTGTTGGAGCTTGTTTTTTGTGTTTTACATTTAGATTGCAAGGAACTTACAAGGTGTTGAAATGTGCATTCTTTGCAGTGTATAGACTTTATCTTAAGTGTCTTCAACTGCTGAATACTTACCTCTATACTCTGTTTTTGAAATTTAAGAAGGAGCTATTTCTCTTGATATTCTTTTTTATGTCCCTGGGGCTTATTTGAAGTTGTCAGCATATTGGAAGATCTTAGATGGGAAAGAGTAAAAAAGAAGGTAGTAGGAGATAATAAATTAGAAATATTAATAATAAAACACAACTTATTGCCCCTGCTTTAGATGAATCTGATATTATCAACTGTTAACTATGCATACATACATGTGCAAGTGGTTGTGTAAAGAGACTAAAATAGCTAGCCCAGGGCAATAGGTTAAGACTGAAAGAGTGGGAAAGACAGTCTTTTTAACACTCATTGAAGGCACCATTGGCTAGCCCAATGCCAGCATATCTTTTGCTATCTTCTGGTACTAAAACTCTTTTAGTAAATATGGAATTAATGGGGAAAATATTGATTTTGGTTGTTAATTTGATTTCAAAAATTGGTTTCCTGCAATCTTAGTAGAATAAGTCTAAGACATATCTGTTTATTCATTTATTCCTATTAAAATAGCAATTCTAGAAAATATTATCTGGTATTAATCTGGTGAATAGTGTTATAAATGCCAGAGTTTATGTTTATTATACTTATTAAACCAGTCCTGATATCTCATAAAAATAAAATAAATGGCAGGGTTAGAAATTTAATACTTTGTATAATTCTTCAAATCTTTAATATTCTGTTTATTAAGTTTTTATTGAAATACAATATGTGGAGGACAGAGTGAGTGAGCTGGGTTTCAGAGCTATACAACAGCTGAGCTCCAGCATTCCTAGGAGAAAAATTGTCATGCTTCTATTTCTTTATTAAAATCTCTGAGACTTCCAAAATTCTCTACATTTTTGGGAATTTGCGTTTAAGAGGGAAGTCACTTTTTTTTAAGGAAATGTGTTCGTTGAAGAAAAGACTTTCCGCTCATCCAGAGCCAATTGCATTTACAACTATCGTCTTTACATAGGGACAAAAACAACCTTAACAGTGAGCAAAAGGAGCAAGGAAGGAGACCATGATAGAGGCTTAGAGAGGCACATAGGTAGAGAGAGCATCCTGGGTAATTATTGGGGAAAAAATAACACTGGGTTTTGGATCATCCTCCCTTCACCTAATAAGAGTGTTATGCATAGGATATACCTCTTGTTATACACCATTTGTAGGCACAAAGTAGCTGAATTGAAATTAGGACTTGGAGGAGAACATTTGTGAAAGTCTAGCTTAATTTCAATAGATAATGCTGGGTTGGAACAAGGCCTGAACTTCTCAATTTTGCATGGTACAATGGACAGAATATTTGTGTTTCCCCAAAATTCATATGTTGAAATTGTAACCCCCAAAGTGATGGTGTTATGAGGTGGTGCCTTTGGGAGTTGATTAGGTCATGAGGGTGAAGCCCTCATAAATGTAATTAGTACCTTTATAAAAGAGACTCCAGAGAGCTCTCTTACTCTCTTTCTGCCATGTGAGGATACAATGAGATGACAGCAGTCTGAAACCTGGAAGAGAGCCCTCACCAGAGCCTGACCATGCTCGCTCTCCAGTCTTGGACTTCCAGACTCCAGAACTGTGAGAAATACAGTTTTATTGCCTATAAGCTGTGCAGTTCATAGTACTTTGTTATAACAGCCCAAAGTGACTAAGACATATGGGATATAATGACAAAGCAGCTTTGTTATTAAAATTTGAAGTAATGTCCTCTGTCTAGCAATCAAGACCTTTTATGAGTCTTTGTCTCTGTTTTCACAACTGGACAGTCATAACGTCAATGATTTTTTTTTAATTTTCCTGGCATATTAGAGCAAAGAAACTAATTATGGTAAAGTGCTTGAAAGCTTCCAGAGTAGAGCAAGATATCGTTGTAGCAATACTAAAGTATTCCATATGCACCTCAAATATAAATTGCCGCATTTCTTCTTTCTCTCTAATCTATGTGTCAACTGTAACCTAGACAGTAGACTAATGTGTAGAATAAGCACAAAAGGTAATTGCTTTTATAGGTTGAATGGAAACATTATAGAAATACCCTCAGTGCCTAAGACTGGGAATAGGGATTAAAGAGTCTTTTCTGTAGATCTAATTGAAACCATAAGAAAAAAAATAAGGCGTCTTCTAAAAGAAAGAATACAGGACTGGAACAGTTTAAGGATGGGCCTAGAATCCATCAGCAGTTAGCAAAATTTTTTGTATCGAGGATCAGACAGTAAATATTTTAGGTTCTGCATGCCATATGGTCTCAGTAGCAAGTACACATATCTGCAGTTACAGCACAAAAACACTCATAGACAATACATAAATGAATGAGTGTCATTGTGTTCCAATAAAACTTTATTTGCAAAAACAGGTGATGAGCAAATTTTAGCTACAGTCCTCCAGTAACCTATGTGATTGATATGTAGTAGAGGCATAATAAAAGTTCATTGAATGATTAATAAGTAAGTTATTACTTTTTCTTCGTTACTCTTTCAGATTAAATTTTGTGTTCAGATCCTGTTTCAACACAGTTTTGTGGGGTGCCCAAAATGTATCAGGCACTGGGCTATTTTATCCGATATTTTTAACTGATTTTTTTTCTCAGGCTTGCTCTTTTTTAACTTACTTTTTATCTTTTGTTTTCTAGTTGCTTCTGTTTAGTTGCTTATTTTGACTGTCAAAATTTTCTCAGAAGAGCCTGAAAGTACAATAAGCATATGGGGGAAAATAAACAATCAGTGTTTTATATGAATTTGCATTGTTGATATATTTATTTTACTGAAATTTGTCCTTTAAATGAGACATTTTTTTCTCTAATACGCATTCTATATAATAGCAGTTTTGCAAAATGCACCTTGAACAAAGATTCCTTGATCAAAAAACCTTGGGAAACTATGTATTCTGTCCATCTGAGAGTCAATCACCAAAAGCACTCTGACATACAGTAAAGATTTTGTCTTAATCTGTTCAGGCTGCCATAACAAATACTATAGACTAGGTGGCTTAACAGAAATTTATTCTTCACAGTTCTGAAGGCTGGAAGTTCAAGATCAAGGTGCCAGCTGATTTAGTTCCTGGTGAAGATCTTCTTCCGGGTTTTCAGATAGATGAACGCCTTCTTGCTGTATCCTTACTTGGCAGAGAGAAAGAGAGCACATCTCTTGTATCTTTTCTTATGAGGACACTAATCACATTAACGAGGGGTTCACCCTCACACCTAACTACCTCCCAAAGACCCCACCTTGAAATACTATGATACTGGGGATTAGGGCTTCAACATATGATTTTGGGGTTAGGGGGCACAAACATTCACATTCAGTCCATAGCAGAATCAAAGAATTCTGATACATTTGGTTTGATCCTCTCTTGCAATGGCTCACGTTCAAACAACAGCAAATAGCATTTGATGCAGGATTTCAGCAGGTACACAGGCCTCTCTTCTCTCAGAGTCCAGCAGAATTGTGACAGAATTATGCTGGGGCAGGGAATAGCTGGTTAAACAGAGGGCTGTATTCTATAAAGGGTTCTACAACTCTATTACTCTCTCTTTGTGTGATGTAAGTGTGAGAACAATCTTCAATGAGGAGAACTGAGCTCAGGAACCTAGCAGTCTGAGCTTGGACACTAACCTTGGGGTGAAATTTCTAGAAATATTAGTTGTCCAGAACTTGGAGACTTGGAGGAGCCCAGACCTCTGGGTATAGAGTCTCAGCGCAGATCCTGTTGCTGAGAGCAGAGAGAGATACTGTACCTATGGGGAGTTGTAGCCACCCCTGATGAAAAAGCTGGAGCCACTCTTCCTACTAGCTCATTTGGAGGTATCAAGGGAAGGAGTTCCATAAATGCAGAGTCTCCTAACTGTACTTGACCATGGAAATCCACCCTTCTTCTTTTCTGTATGAATGCATGGGTATCGTTTTGTATCCAATCAATTAATAGCATGTAGAACCAATGTTTTGTGAGACATACTTTGACAATACTCTATTAAGGCTACTATAGGGAAATGACTTTTTACATGTCCACAAATATTCACAAATCCTGGTATCTATACCCTTTGCAATGTGACTTTGTGACTCCTCTCATGAAAAGGTGGAGTCTCCTTCCTCTCCTCTTGATCTGGGATAAGGCTGTGATTTATTTCAGCTAATAGAATTAGACAAAGGTAATGATGTGCCAGATCTGAGGCTAAACCTCAACAGACCTCGAACCTTTTCACTCACTCTCTTGGACCACTGTCATCACCATGTGAATAACAGCTGGCTAGCTGGATGCCGAAATAATGACCCAGTCATTGAAGAATCCAACCATCAGACAATAGTGAGAACATCCTAGACAAGCCAGCTCCTAGCTTACCCCCCAATACGTGAGAAATCCCAGCCATGACCAGCAAAGCTGATTACACAACCCATAGCTGACAAGTATAAGCCCAGTAGAGACCAGAACCACCTAGCTGACCTATAGACTTGTGAGCAATAATAAATGTATTACATTTTAAGCCACTGTGTTTAGGGTTCTGGTAGCTTTGGGCTATTAATATGCAGTAATAGCCACTGACACAGCTACTAATTGTTGGGCTTTTAATACTTTATTCCTTATCCATGAAATCAAGGCTAAGAAGTGACTTCACTGAAAGTGAAAATTGAATCATGCACATCGAAATGATAATCAATGAAGAGTGTCATACTAAGACAATATGCTCTAGCAAAGGATTATTCTAGATGTATTATTTTGACTCAACATGGACAATATTGTTTACTCATATACAAAATAATGTAAAATTAGTGTGTAGGGAATCTCAGTGATACAGAAGAGACATATATAGATTTATACATATATTTTCTGTTTGTTTCTTTCCCTTATAGCTTCTCCTACTAACTGTCAACCCTACTAGGCATCAGGTAAAATATCCATTGAATCAGACACCTTTTCTGGAGATGTCTTTCCATCCTGAGTTGCTTTCATAATCTATTTCTGGTTTGGAAATAACAATTAATAATATTGCAGAAAATTGCTTTTTGTTGTCAGGTTTGAAGCTTGGAAGAATCTTCTCAAATAACTAGGAAGATAAAAACAGTAAGATGACACAGACATTTCCACCCTCCTTCACTCCAAGTTTCTGTCCAGGGGGAATAAATTGAAGTACAGAGGCCTCTCTCCTCTCACAAAAGCATTCATGGGTAAACAAATCAGTGCTGTCTTCCCCATGCCCTGAGAAGCCATGAGTGTGGTGTGGGAAGAAAGGATCTATCTTTTAGGGCAACAAAGCAACTGCTTACAGGCCTGTGGAAACGAGGAGCTCGCTGGACCAGTGGAATTCCCATATCACATACTTGAGGCACTCAACTAGTGCTGTTGGCTGGGTTGCAACCAGCTAATTGAATTTAAATTAATGACGTATATTTCTTCTAGTTTAAGTTGTTAAATTGTATTTCCATGTTTGATAGCCATTTGCTAATTCTTGAAAAAACATCGCATATATAATATGTTTGAATCCCCTGTAGCATTTTTTTTAAAGCTAACAAGTTATATATGATTTACTTATGCTCAAGAAACCTTAGTATAATCAGAAGAGGGAATGGGTTATTGATATGAATTCTAATTCAGATATTATTTGTGAAGACAGTATCAGAAACAAAAGGTTGGCTCCCTCATTTAAAATTCTTTCTTTCTCAAAATGGAGAGACTTTGACTCACTTTCCTCTTTAAGAAAGAAAAGTAAATAGAGGTAAAGAAATACCTAATTTTTTCATGACGAATAATTCTGATTTTTCTTTACTTAATCAAACATAATGCTTTTTTCTCTTCCTCAGCTCCCTGTACCCTAAAAAATAGAGGTACAAAATAATTTACTCACAGCCAACTAATTTGAAAAACTAAATATGTAATATTTTCACAGCATAAATGATTTGATTCTTTGCACTTTGCTAATTTGGAAAAAAATGCATAAGGGTGCAAAAAATTAATGAAGAGCACTTAAAGCAGATTTCTTGAAGTTTTCCTCGTTATCTTTATCTGTAGTAAATTTATCACAAAACAAACATAGACAAGATGCTTAATTTTGGTTTGTATTACATATGGGGATACTCTTTTCTTATACAATCTATTATACTGTAAATATCTCTGAGATAAGTAGACATGAATTCTAGCTCCATCTCCAGAATTTAGGAGGCAGGTAAGTCCAAGTTGATTGCCTAACACTTCTATACATGAGTTGACTCCTGTGTTAAATGGTTATACTAATATTAAGTTTGACTATATAAAATTGTCCATATTAAGCCACTTTTGATTAACAAAAATGGCAATTTTATAGGATTCAACCTAATACTGCTCTGTCTTATAGAGTTACTACAGCAAGTAAAATAGTTTAAAACATTTTGGAATACTATAATATGTATATAAATGCAAGAGTTTTATTATCCTAACATATGTGTATAAGGAAAATCATTTGATGCAACTGTAATAATGATTAATATAGATTGCCACACATTCGTTTGCCTGGGAAGCAAAAAAGATTGAGGGCACTAGATAGCATGAACCAAATTCTACGAATTCTCTTTTCTTCTCCAGTAAGATTCCAGAACTTTGGTCTTTCCGTAATAAATTATGAGTTAGGGACTGAACAGCAAGCAAATGACTCCTTGTCTATATGCAAGCCTTTCTTTACCTACCAGGAAGATGTGTCAGTGAACTGGCATCTCTGTAGCCACCATCTGGGTTCCAAGCATCACAAATCTGGCCTAAATGTGTCTCTTCTTCAAAGACATTGAAATACTAAATTCTGGTTCAAATACAAGCTACCTTCTGGCTTCAGTTTCCTCTCTGGCCAGGCACAAATCCCTAGCTTCCTCTACTTTCCCCTTCCCTGTGTCTGTATCCCCCACCCCACACCCTATCCTTCACACCCCACAGCGTGCTTTGATGAACCCAGTAGTTTCTCTTTCTTGATAGTCTAGGTCTTCTAATCCCAGCTCAGCCTCAGCAAGTTCTCAGAACTGAGCTCTGTAGAAGTGGCCAGCTGCTCGCAGAGACAGATTTAGAAGAGGTGTCATGAAATTCATTGATGGGCTCTGGTGGTCTCAGTAAAAGCAAGCAACAGTTGTTTTCTGCTATGATTAAATGTTTGCTTCCTCCAAAACTCATTTTGAAATTTAATTGCCATTTTAACAGTATTAGGAGGTAGGGCCTCTAAGAGGTATTAGGCCATGAGGACTCCACACTCTAAGTGGGACTGGGGCCATTACAAAAGGGCAAGTTCACTCCTCTCTCACCCTCTTGCCTTCTGCTGTGAGATAATGCAGCAAAAAAGGCCCTTGTCAGATGCAGGAGCCTGGATATGGGACTCATCAGCCTCCAGAACTGTGAACCAATACATTTCTGTTTATTGTAAATTACTTAAGTCTGTGGCATTCTGTTATAGCAGCACAAAATGGACTGAGACATTTTCCTTTCTTAGGGCTTTGTAATTCATGATTGTGGTCTCTCACAGGGCCCAACTTGTTTTCTGCCTTAAGATTTTGTAAACTATTGTGCATTCTTACAATTTTTTAAAAAAACTGACGGAAATGGGTAAAAGGCCTGTGCCTATTGCAGAGATACTGCTCTTAGTATCATGGACCTTTGGGCTATTTATAATCAGTCAACACAATCCTTCCTATTACTTTAGATTTGCATGTTTCTATTTGGGATCAACATATACAGGGTTTCTTTTTTTTTGATGCAACTTATTTATCAGATTTATATTCAAGTAATTACAACCTTTACTCCAAAAATTCACTCTAACTTTTAAAATTTAAGTAAAAAGGGTTTATGATAATTAAAGAAATTCAAAGAAGAGTGCTCTTAGACTGAAAAGTTCGTTTCAAAGAGGATTGCCAAGAACTCTTTGAGAAATTGTAGTATTGTTGGAAGATTTGTACTACTTCTCACACTGCCTGTTTTCAGGTAGCAGCTCTCAACAGCGACAACAAAAAGAGTTATATTTTAGAGTTGCACCTCACACTATACGATGATGTAAGTGTAAGCAGTCTTAATCAGTTTGTTTTCTTGTGAACCCCAAATCAGTGCTTTTTAATGATCATGAGATTGACAATTGTGGCTTCTGGCAGATTGAAGTAAATAAACATAAACAAAAAACAAAATAAACAATTCAAACATTTTTCTCCAATCGAGTTGCTCCCTAGTGGTATAAACAGAGCAGCTGGGCAGAAGTGGCTGTTCTTGAGGCTGCTGGGACGGAGCCTCCTACAGACACGTTTTATGTAACCATGGCATGAGTGGCCTTTTGCATTTTGCTAGCAAGAGAAGTCCTTATGTTGTAGTCTCACTGAAAGACAGAAGTGACACTGCACTGTAGGAGATATTTCCTGTTCAAACAAGTTACGCGAAGATTATTTGAAGGGTAACAGCCAGGTTATGTACCCCATAAAAGTACAAATGATTTACAAATATTTAACAAGGAAAAAACTAATTATGCTGCTCTTGTCACAGAGAGGCCAGCCTCAGAAATGGTATAATCAATATGGGAATGTTAGCTGTAATATAGTCTGTCAGCTTTTTAACCAACCAAATATATATATATATATGTATATGAAAGTATTTAAACAAAGTTGAGCCCCCTTCTCTGGCCCCCTGAATTTTATGTATCTGGTCACATGTATTTTGGCATATATAAGGTATTAGAACATTCAAAAGTTATTTTCAAGCCCATTTGGGAAGGCGCATTGAGCCTGAGTTTAAAAGAGTTCTAAGAGAATGGGGTGGCTTCACAATGGGTCACTGTACTCCAAATGAAACATTTTGTCCTTTGGGCCCTAGTTAGTATTTCTCAGAATACTTCCCCTTTTGGACCAAACTCACAGAAAAGTCTTTTATAATATGAGTGTCTTTTAAGAGGTGCACAGTGTTTATATTTTGCATGGTTATTATATATCTATATAAATATAATGATATAGATGCATTAGTGGGTATCTAAGGGCCCAGGAAAATTGCCTAGTTGTGAAATATCACTCTGGAATGCTATACAAAAAGTGGCTCTCAGCAGAGGGTAAAGAGATCACATAACAGCCATGAACACAGGTTGGGTGCAGATTCTATAATATAGTTTCCAGCTCTGGTCACTTACTCATTATGATGTTGGGTAAGACTAATGTGCTGCAAATACTTCATCTGAGAAATCGAGAAAATAATGGCACTTACTTCATAAGGTTGTGGTTTAACTAATATATAGAAAATGCTAAAGACAATCTGTAGTACATGGTAAATAATGAATATTAGCTGTTCATATCAAACCAAAGCTTTATCCATTTGTAACCTACGTATTCCTAACCTTATTAGCTTCTGAGTACAAAGGGGGTCATGTTAATAGGTTATATAGTTTACATTATTATTATATATCTATTGTCACTAATTGGCCTGCACTTCACTGGTGTTTGCCAGCATCTACATAAACCTTTGGGAATTGAGCACCTTGTAAGACCCACATATGTCCCTCTGTCCCCAGCCTTCACCAATATTACTGGCATTTCTGGGCTGTTTGACATGAGTTCATGGACCATTTCTTACTATTCATGTTGATGTTGGCTAAACTTAAAGCCCCTTATGGAGATGATTTGCTGCTGTAGCTGCTACCAGGATTTATGAAAAAGCAGAGGCCAGTGACATGGGTCCTGCCTCTCTCTTGCTGCTTCCAAAGCTGCCAGCCTGTCAGGAGTTCCCTACTGTCCTCAGCACTTGGAAGCCCCTAAAGTAAAAATGTCTCTCTCCTTCACCATGGCACATTTTATTACCAGGGCACCAAAACAGTTCTGCGGCAGCTCATTCACTTATGGTTCCTTATAAACAAAATGTTTAACCTCTGCCTACAGTCCCCTCTGCAAGGTTCAAGTATATGTCCATAGAGCAGAAATGGGACCAAAATTCAGTAAAGTCCCATGATATCTGCTCAATTTCAGGCTTTCCTCTCAGGCATCTGTTAAAAGTACACAAACAAACAAACAACACACAGACACATACGCATGTATGCACACATACCAAAAACTAAAAAACAAATAAACAAAACCAAGAAACAACAAAAGCAAAAGAGCCACTTTCTCAGCCAACTTTTTTCAGAAATCATTTTCTTGAGACCCTGACCGACATACCAGTTCTTCACATGTGCCCAGGTACACCTAAACACCAGCTTAGGCTGCAAGGAGTCTCCCCTCTATGTGATGTAAATGGAATGGAATATTTCTATATTTCCACAGGATTTTTACCTCGTGTGGCTTAGGGGAACATGATTTAACCCAAGGCAATTATCTGAACCCAGATAACACTGATGGCTATGACTGGGTTCCCTGTGCTATGTGTTCAGAGATGGAGATGCATTGTTGCTTCTGCATATGAAGTTCTCAGAGTTGGGCCATCTCTGATTTGTGGCTTTGTTTCAGTAGTTTGGATTGGTTACCACATTTTACATTGTAGTAACTTTATTTTATTGCTACTGTCATAACAAAGCAAAGCAGCTATTATCTCATAACAAACTAAAGCTACATTTCTAAACCATCTAACCAAACTACAGTGCTGTAACACCTAATTTACAGTTTATTCCAATTGCATGGACATGAGGAGCACACAATAAAAATAAAAAATATATACCAGATTCCATTGGCTGAGCTGGGCCAAATGCTTTGAAGTTTGGGAGGATGGTTATAAAACAGCTGAGGTTCTGTGTTGTTCATAAGACTTCTATTTAGAGCTGGGGGCTGAATACACATTAGGGCTGACTTCAAATTGTCCATATGCTAGAATGACATCACACTCAGGTTCTCACATCTCTGCAGCCAAGCCAGAAGCCTGCTCCTCTAGGCTTGTGCAGAGTTGCCTTTCTTAAGCTGCAGACACTGCTGTATAAGGGATTCCTGAAGGGCCCTGAAAGGTGAGAGAGTCTTGAAGATAATCCAATAGGCCAACCAGTTAAGGGTTTGGAGGAATATAAGTACAAAGGCAGAAGTGTAAAGTAGGGTTTTTTTAAAAAATGCCTTTATAAAAGTATATTTGTTTGTTTCCGTTGATAAGTTGGCTCAGGTTAAAGTTAGGGATGAGCCATTCTAAAAATACATAAGATATGAAGGCCTGATTCCCTTTTTTCTCTTACAGGTTCTTGCATAAGGTCACACAGGTTCAGATGGCCTTACTACTCCTCTCTTATCCAAGACTAATTCTAGCTTCATGATTCACCCACTTCCACATGACAATGTATAAGATTATTATAAATAACATTATAAATCACATGTGCTAGTCCCACCCCTCACCCTCTTACATCACCCTGACAGGATGGGCCCTTCCTCTGAGCTCCCACAGTGCTCAGTTATTCCACAAACTGTGGCTCAGACATCAGCCACAGTGTGTCATCATATGGTGTGTATGTTTGTCCCTCCAAATCTCATGTTGAAATGTCATGCCCAGTATTAGAGGTGGGGCCTGGTGGGAGGTTATTGGATCATGGGGCAGATCCCTCAGAATTGGGTTAGCTCCATCCCCTGGGTGATAAGTGAGTTCTTGTTCAGTCAGTTCCATGGGATCTGGTTGTTTAAAAATGCATGACACTTCCCACCATCACTATCTTGGTCCAGCTCTGGTCATGTGACACGCTGCCTGCCCTTCACCTTCTACCATGATTGTAAGCTTCCTGAAGCCCACGCCAGAAGCAGATGTTGACACCACACTTCCTGTAAAGTCTGCAGAACCATGAGGCAATTAAATCTCTTTTCTGAATAAATTATGCACTCTCAGGTATTCCCTTATAGTAACGAAAAAATGTCCTAACACAGATCACACTCAACAATCTAGGTGGAGAGGGATTTGGAGGATGGAATGATGGATCACCATATAGTGGCAAAGGAGTAGAAGTCGAGAGTGACTCCCAGGTTCTGATGGTCATCGGTCTCCATGGTGGTGCCATTTATTGAGACAAAGAACCTGGGAGGGGTAGCGATTTGTGAGGTGTGAGAGTCAGTTGCCCCACTTTGTGTCTCCCTTGCACTGCTATTTGTATTTTTCAGCCTAGCATGATGGCGTCCTCAGCTTAGTGCCCAGAAAACATTTGTTAATGACTGTAGGGGCAGTGCTCTCCTTTAAACCAGAGCAAGAAAAGGCCTCAGATATGTTTTAGAAAGCAGCCTCTGCCCTCTGCCCTGCCTTTGCGGGGCTACAGGAGTGGGTTGAAGCAAATGCACTCACTTCCAGACCACGTTTCACATACCCAGAACCCCCTTCCAAAGCCAGCATAGATTGTTCCCCTTATCGCTGCTTGCTGTGGGCAGACTACACTGGTGGGAAGTGCACATCTAGACTTCAGGAGTGGTTAAGTTGAGTCAACAGTAGCTGTTTGCAGGGGTAAGATGCGAAAAAGTTTGGGTGTGCCGAGAGGACAACCTTCATAATTCTGGTGTGAGATGCAGTCTGTATGGAAAGCAAGGGTCTTGTGTCATGAGGCAAGATTTGGGGATAGAAGACCAGCGTTCTCTTCATCTCCAAGTTCCAGAGAGGAATTCTAAGGAATCCAAAAATTTTAACTTTGAGCCTAGATTTTCAGGTAATTAAAAATGAATCTTAACAAAAAAAGAGATAAAATATTTATTTAAAATATTTTGTTAGCTTGATATAATCTAAACATTTAAATTTATGCTCCATGTACTCATGGCTTGAGGCCTAGAAAAGAGGCAGGTCTGAACGGGGCATCTGAGAAGCACTGTGATCAGGGTGCCCTGAGCATACTTCCTAGGATGTGGCAGAGCTTTATGAGATTGGTGTGTCACTAAGTCAGACATGGAAAGAGAAAGGCAACCGATTGAGGAAGCAAGAAACGGTCAGAGGAAGTTGGACCATGTGTTAGTCTGTTCTGTCGCTGCTAATAAAGACATACCCAATGCTGGATAATTTATAAAGAAAAGAGATTCCATTGACTCACAGTTCCACAATACTGGGGAGGACTCACAATGAAGGAGGAAGGTGAAGGAGGAGCAAAGCCACATCATACAGGGGAACTCCCCTTTATTAAACCATCAGATCTCATGAGACTTATTCACTATCATGAGAACAGCATGGGAAAACCCCACCCCCATGATTTAATTATTTCTCCCTGGGTCCCTCCCATGACATGTGGGGATAATTACAATTGAAGGTGAGATTTAGGTGGGGACAGAGCCAAACCGTATCAGACAGCTAAAGAGACTTGGTTTCTTTCTCCTAAACTATGTTTATTTCTCAGTAACTCAGTCCCAGTCTGCTATCTTCACATTTAGTCTAGTCTCTCGGATCATATAATGCTAATTTTTTTCTTAGTATTTGAAAGAATAACATTACAGTACAATATTTGATTTTGTCTCTCTCCACCCTATCTCCTGGTGTTGTACTGAATTTGTTTGTGTTTTAAAACAACTGCAACACTTCTCTGCATTCTGTCCATCATTTTAAGGGTTAGACTATGTTTTCTTCAGTTTTTAGTAACGTCTGTATTTCCCAAACACTAGTTATTGTTTTGATTGTTTCTTATCCTCTCACCCTTTTTCCCCAACCACTGTTTTCTTTTCTTCTTTTCTTTTTTTTTCTTTTCTTTCTTTTCTTTCCTTCCTTCCTTCCTTCCTTCCTTCCTTCCTTCCTTCCTTCCTTCCCTCCTTTCTTTCTCTCTGTCTTTTTTCAGGGTTTCACTCTGTCACCCAGGTACGATCAGTGGTAGATCTCAGCTCACTGCAGCCTTGGCCTCCCAGGCACAGGTGACCCTCCCACCTCAGCCTCTCAAGTAGCTGGGACTACGGGCACACACCACCATGCCTGGATTTTTTTATTTTTTATTTTTTGTAGAGACACGGTTTCCACATGTTGCCCATGCTGGTCTTGAATTCCTGAGCGCAAATGATCCACTAGCCTTGGATTCCCAAATTGCTGGGATTACAGGTGTGAGCCACCATGGCCAGCCCCCACCACACTTTTTCTATCTTCCTTACCTATTTCCTGGTTCATGTATAATGGAGAGCAGTGCGTATAGCTATATCAGGACCATTTGATTTCCTCAAAATTTACTGGACAAAAATACCTAAGCCAGGGTACAGAGAAGTAGCTCCAGACCTTACAGGGAGCTAGGGGGTGAGCTACATATAGGGGAGAGCACACATTCTATCGTGACTTTGTTTAGGGGTAATAAGGTAAAATGTGGAGGAAAAGGAGGATGGTTTGTTAAGATGAGGATGAAGAAGACAATGTGAAAGCGATTGCAAGAGAAAAGTTGGAGGAACCTTCCAAGGAAGGGCACATTCATGCCTTATGGCTGAGTTTCCGTGGAGAGTCACTGAATTAAAGAACTAGCTTCCTTGTACTACACATCTCTTTAGTTGCTAGAGGGGAATGATAATGAATGGCAATTGCAGGGAGAGCTTCACCGGTGCTTATTGAAAGAAATCTATCTGCTCACCTGGTACTTCTACAAGAATTAGAAGACCCTACTCTCATGATGCTTATAGCGTTCCCAAGGAACTGACATTTACACACATGAAGGTAACATAAGCTGGAGATGTTTTCTCAGAACAGGCATAGGGAAATAAAGAGTCTCTCTCTTTTGCACAGCCAGGCCAACACACATACATGTAAGAGTAATTTTCACTCTGCCTGTGGTACATAAGTAATTTTCACTCTGCCTGTGGTACATGAAACCAGTTGTAACACTTGAGTTTCCCCATATTCTCTGCCTCCTCTGCCTGGGCACAGATCCTTGGCACAAACTGGAGCAGTATTTCTAGTTCTTTCTGTGTAGTCCAAACCCTTTACAGTTGGGCTATTTTTGGTGGTTGTACTTGTACAAAACAAGGGGGTAGCAACCCTTTGATTCTTTTTTCTCTATTTTATGTAAAGCATTCAGTCAGTATACTCTGCTTCTTGTCCTACTCACTCTGGAAATACTGACTTCTTTTAACTAGCCATGAACCACAGGCCATATATGACCTTGGCATAATATGTATATATAATATCTATGTACATACTATATATATTTTATTGGACTTCAGGAAAACAGCCAAAGACTGTGGCAAAATTAAGAACTCCCAAGTTAAGAGATCTTATCAAGTCTATTTTCCTTCTTGTACGAAAAGCCATTCTTTTGATGGAACAAACAGGGCTATAAACACTACTCTGTAGTTGGATGGTATGACTGGTATGACTTAGCCTCCATATTGTAATGCACAGTGGTGAAATGTTTTGTCTTCTGAAAGCTGCATGCAATAGCAAGGAAAACGTAGACTTTCTGCAAAAGTACAAGTTCAATATCAGTCCTACGGTTTTCAGCTGTATGACCTTGAATAAGTTTCTTAATTTCACTGGTCTTTGGTTTCCTCATCTGTAAAAGGGGTTCATAGAAACACTTACCTCCCTGGATTTTGAGACTTATATGAAATTATGGTTTAAGTAGGACTTGGCACATAGATACTCAGTGTTTATGAGTTTTTTGTTCTTTCCCACCCTTACCATGAGGTCTTCCTGCATTCCTGTGAGGAAGTCAAATAGAGTGGTTGAGTGAATAGGTATTAGAGTTATGGTCTCTCATTTCACTGCCCTGGGACCCTGAGTGAGTTTCTTAACCTATCTTTACGATTCAAATTAACAATCGAACTCACTTTATGGGGTTATAATGTGAATGAAGAGAAATAATTATATGAAATGATTAATCCTGAGCCTCTTCTAAATAATGTCTGGAAATACTGGTGTTTTTTATCATACTGTGTTTTGGCCACCTATGGCCTTGTCTAGCCCTATCCTAGCAGAGCACTGATGCATTCTATGGATAAGCTCCATTCTAACCAGTTCCTGAGCCAGTCTGGACCAAAGCATGCCACCAGCTAAGTGATCTGAAATTAGTCTGTAATAGAGGAAATATTTTTGCAGATATCCTCATGTCTTTTAATTTCCACTTTAAAAATGTATTGCCCTTACAGCCTTTTTACCCCCTCAGATTGCGCTCTATGGTGTAGTGCCTCAAGGCAGGAAGTAGAGATTTTTTGACTTTTTTATCAAGATATGAGATTGAACCAAATTATGAAGATTTTACCATGGTAGTTTAAGCTAAGGGAATTCAGACAGAAGAAGAAGGATTGGGCCTGTGGTCAGGGAGCCAACACTTCTACCTCTGGATAATGGTGGAAAGAGGAAGATTGAAATGTGGGGGGTGGGGGGAAGGTGGGGAGAAAGCTATTAGATGTAAAGAGTCAAGATGACTCATTTGGACTGCAGTTTGAAGAAGGCAGATGTGCTAGAGTAGTATAGAGATTATTGTTAAGTAAAAGGAAATACTGCCCAGATTCCCAGTTGGGACTATAGAATAGATCGCCCATTGGCTTCTTTTCTCTTCTACCTACATCTTAACCCTACCTTACCAACCTTTATTGCAACCTTATGAAAGTAAATTTGGTTGCCCTGAATAGGCAGAAAGAAGTCCTTCAATGCATCTTTCACAAATGGAAGTGAGTGGTCATTACAAGGAAAGCTCCTTCACTGATGCTTATTGAAAGGCATCTATCTACTCCACTCACTCTTATATCCTGCCTGTCATGGAAGAAACCAAAAAGTTTCCTTATCCTCTTTGGAAGGGATTTCAAAGGCAGCTGAGTTGAGGTCCAGTTGGATTGTGATAACACCGCCTATGCCAATAGACAGGTAACCTTCAGCAGAGCCTGGAGATGAGCCACCTATCTATGGGGGATGGAAGGAGAGTAAGATTTAGGGTAAAGATAGGTTGCCAAGGGGAGCTACACAGTCCTGATAAAGCCAAGAGAAGTGATGAGTTACACATGCAACAGACATCACCCATGCAAACCAAGGGAAAGAGGTATTTCTGTGTATCCTCACCTTCCATCCCTGTGTAAGTTCTCTTTTTAGGAAAATCATATGACATGGATGACCTACATTCAGAGTGGGCTGGAGGCCTGCAGTTAAGATTGTAACTGTTTGCATAATGAAGATGGAATGGTACAGAGAATTAGCTCTGTCATCCAATTTATGATGGCCACAACCACTCCACTCTTGGCTGGACTTTGAGAATTTGAGCTAGCTTCCTATTGCATGCCAGTGGGAAGAGCTGGCCAAAGAGGGGAAGGACAATACAGTGACCAAGCCCATAACCTGGACTTGCACACAGCTAACAGCAAAGTAGGCAAATTGGTCAGGAGACATGAGCAGTTGAAGTAGCTTAATCTGATTTTAATAAATATGGGAATTTTATTTTCTCAAAGATAACATGGACAACAATAACACATACTACAAATATCCCTCCTATACCAATTCATGCCTTGTGGCTAATGTTCAGCTTTGTGTTGAAATGGGCATTCTCAGTTTCTTTTTAGTTGTTCTGTAAAAATAATTTTAAAAAGGATACTGCAAAATACTCAACAGACATAAACTTAAATTCTGTTTTTTATACATAAAATGTTCAAATTAATTATTTTAAAAAAATGAAACTGACAAATGCACCATGAGAAATAGAAATAAAAGGCCATGGTATGAGGCTGGCAATCAAGTTACAGTGACAGATTCTAAAGGGTGAGGAGCTAGTGGCTATTGATAACAGGAAAAGATAAACTGAGGCACAGCACAGTGCGTAACCAAGAAAAAGAGAAATAAAAGGTCATCTCAGCCTTTGGAAACTGGTGGGGTGAGGCAGAACTAGATAAAGGGTGGGACTGGGCAGTCATGGGTGGACCAGTTTACAAAGCATGCTCCAAATCAGAAAGATTGTACCAATTAGCACTGCAGGAAACTCCTTGCAGACTTTTACACTGTACATTGGTCCAACTACTACAAAATAAAGCATCGCTATAATATGGAAAGTATGGAAGGCAACAAGCTCATGTTATTGGTATTATGACCTCATTAGAAGATTTTTGCAGATTGGGAGGTATACCTCAGGTTTGCCTCCAATTCCAAGAGCAACTTTTGGACATCATAGTTCTTAGAAGCTGAAATTCTGCAACAGAACAATACGTGGTTGTACAATTTACCGGGAGTAGCTAGTGCTGGCCATTTATTATTAATACAAATAGCAGAGGAAAGGTGCTGTAACATAAGATGCAATTCCAATGAAGTTGAAATGTTGTGTCACATTCAATCTGTCTTATGAATGTGCAGAAAAAGGTAAACAAATTTCATTATTTAAAATTTGATATTTGAAAAAGCACCAAATTATTAGCTGGTTATGGTGTCCATTTGTCTCAGTCTAGCCCTGAATAGAGGCAACATTTGAGCCGGATGTTAAACAATGGGCAGGGTTTGGATGTGCGAATAGTCAAGATGCCTATAAGGCAAGAGAAGTATACTTTTGGCAGGGAGCTCTCTTCTCTTTCTGGGCCTCCACTCTCTAATATGTAAAATTTGGGGAGTTCACACAGCAGTATCTATTGGGCTCATTTGCCAAACATAAAAGACCTAAGTAATGTCCCATCTTCTTTAGTATGTGCCCCAAAAGATGTATGGCAGCTTAGCTTTCATGAAATCTCAGCCAGACTGTAGGGTAGCATGGTGTGGATAAAGTGTATAAGCTGTGGAGTCAGCCAGGCTTGGGCTTGAATTCCGGCTCCATCTTGTACTGACTGTGAACCTACTCTTAATTTACTAACCCTTACTAGAGAGGATTTAGTCTCTTCATTTTAAAAATGGGAACAATATCAATTTCCATGTAGGGATCTTGTGTTATTTGAGATAACACAGGTAAAGCATCTATCACCTGGGAATAACTCAACGAACAGAAGTTTCTATCATGACTTTTGCAGCTTTGTCTTTCCCGTTGCAAAACTGGCAAAGAAGCACAATGCCCTTCCTTCTGCACCAACCAATCTGCACCGCCAGTGGTTTTGGGATACCAAGTCTACGCCTGACACATATTCAAATGAACACTTTCCTGCCATACCTTGACATCATCTGGTCTGATAATTTGCTGAACTCTTTGCTGTAGAAGATTCACCCAAACCTGACAGGGGTTGGATTTCCATGACCCATGAGTCAATTGCCATGGTAAGTGAATGGTTTGGATATTTGTCCCCTCCAGATCTCATGTTGAAATGTGATCCTCAGTGTTGAAGGTGGAGCCTAATGGGAGGTGTCTGGGTCATAGGGGTGGATCCCTTAGGAATGGCTTGGTGCTCTCCCTGCCTTAATGAGTTCACAAGAGATTTGACTATTAAATAGAGTTGGGGATCTCCCCTTCTCTCTCTTTCTCCCTCTATTGCCATAAGATATGCTGACTTCCCCTTTACCTTCTGCTCTGATTGAAAGCTTCCTGAGGCTTCACCAGAAGCAGAGGCTGGTACTGTGCTTTTCATACAGCCTGTGAACATGAGCCAAAATAAACCTCTTTTCTGTATAAATTACCTAGTCTCAGGTATTCCTTTACAGCAATGCAAAATGGACTAACACAGTAGGGAATCTACTTGCACAACATTTTATACCCTGCAGTGAACTATGGTGACTATGTATTTTGTCTGCCATCATACTTTTCCAACTCTCTTCTTTGAGTAAATTCTCCTCCATTTAGCCATAGGATTGGAGTATGACCCAAACTTGGCCATTTACAGTACTCCATCCCTTTGGCCATTGTGTTTTGTCCAAGACAGAGTCATATGACTCAAGCCAGACTAGTTGATACACTGGGAGGAAAAAAAAAAGCTGTTGATTTCTTTAGAGTTATTAAGGCACTTCTGTTGAATCTGGTTCTACCAGAAGCTATTTTGATACCATCTGAAGAGAATCTTTCTTTAGTATTAAGAGCTAACATTAATTGAATGCTGTGTGCAAGTACTGTCCTAAGAGTTTTGTTTGTATTTTCTCACCTAATCCTCACAATAGCCTTATCTTGTGTATAATGTTATAATTATTACAGAGAGATGAGGAAATTCAGGCACAAAGAGGTAAGGTAAATTGCTCAATGTTACATTGATAGGAAGTGATAGAATTTGAATTTATGCAATCTGTGTTATTATTCTTTAAGCCAGTGGTTCTCAACTGGGGGCAACTTTTTCCCTGAGGGGACATATAGAAATCTCTGGAGACACCTGTGTTTTTCAAGATTTGGGAGCAAGGTGCTACTGTTGTCTAGGAGGTAGAGACCAGAGAAGATGCTAAACATCCTAAAATGCACACAACAGATGTCCCACAACAAATAATTATCTAGCCCCCCATTTCAATAGTACTGATTTGAGAAATCCACTTTAGGCTGTTCAAGTTTCCCAATGCAGACAAACAGAAATGACAGAAGTGTGGAAGTCTGGACTGATGGTAACACTGGTCCTTGAGTTCCCAATACTGTGAGCTGGCCTCAAAACATTCCCAACTACTTCAACCAAAAACATTCCCAGCTACTTTATAGTTGCAAGCAGGATACTCTTGACCAATACATATACAAAGGTTGCAAGCAGAAGAATCTTGACCAATACATATTTAAAGCCCATTTTCAGCCAACTCTAGTCACCACCACTGGAAAAGATGTGTATGACTTCTGTGTGTACTGTCAATTGTCCACTTCAGACTGCAATGACTATAGCCACTGTTTTTTCTCTACCTATCAAGATGCTTAATTAGCACTTTCAGGAAAAAGTGATAGTGATGAACTATAAGCCAACACACTCACCACACAGGTCAGTAAAATTCAGTGAGAGATAATTGCTCAAACATTTAGGCTTAGAGGCAAATGCATCCTCATCATGTCTGCTCCAGGAGCCATTTTTATGAATGTTTTACTTTTCCTCTCTTTGCATCCACTTTGGAATTCTTTCTTGTTTTATGTAAATGTTAATAGACTGATATGTCCCAAGAGCAAATAATAATTCTATGTGCCTGTCTGCCTAAAGATCAACAAACCACTTTTATTTTTAGTTACAAATAACTACCAACACCTAGAAACAACTAGAGAGTTAAAAAAAAAAAAGTCTGCATGTAACACCTAGAAAAGCTGCAAATTCAGGAAACATGGAATAGATCTGAAAAATAGCCTGTAAGTCTCTATTTCTGTGTGTTTCACAGCAACTACCAATATATGGGATGCTAACATTTATTTAAGAATCCCATACTCATGACACTGTGCCATGTATTGGGGATATCACTTGCCTGCGGCAATGAGGTATACATTTTGACATTTAATAATAATAAATTTTAGAGGCCAACTCCCCTCACCACTTTTGCTTGTTTTTTTGGACATGGCTATTTTTATAGGCCTGGGTCCTTCTTATACCAATATCTCAAAATTGGAAATTTATCTTTAAATAAACCAAATCTCATATAATTGATTGAATTACATTGACATTTTTAGGAGTCCTTAGTAGTTTTCTGTGGGATCTGTTGCTTTAAAACATTTCAAATTATTCACTGAAGCTAACATTTGCTTAGTTTTTTACTTTAAGTTTTAAAATCTGATTAAAATAAATGAGCTTTCAGGATCTCTGTTTCATGATGGAGATATTAAATAATTCTTAAATAGACTTCTTCAGGGGGTCACAGAGAAGATAAAAAGACAAAAATAGCTTTGCAGGGCCCCAATAAAACTACTACTGTTGCTATCAAGATATATTAGAATCAGAAAGTTCTCACAAATGTCAACCATTGAGTTGGATTATATTTTCTAGGTGTTCTTATATTTTCTCTCTCTGTTTTATTTATACTTCAATTGCATGCCATCATTTTCCTCTGTGAAAACAACTATGCAAAACAGACTGTCTCCCATCCTCCCTAAACTTTCTTAGCACAGATTATATAATTCACTGCCTTATCTGGTTTCATGTGAATATCCTTTTACTCCAATTAGATAGCCATCTTGAAGGAATGGATTATAAAACACATTTCTCTTAAGTCTAGCAAAATGCTATCTAGGTGTCCAATAAATATCTGTTGAATAACTTGAAAGGCAGCATAGTAAAGTAGAAAAAGCCTAGCTGGAGGCTGAGTCATACTTACTAGCCATGTACACTGCAAAAATTAAATCTCAGTCTCAGTTCCCTCCATCTGTAATATGTCACCATTTTTTCTGGTCATTGCAGATTTATGGCACTAGACGGATCCTTACCTCAAACAAACAACTGGTAAACTGGACAAACTATATGAAATACTTGTTTTAATATGTTGGACAATAGATAACACACAACTGAGATCCTTGACAAAAAGGAAGCAAGTGAGGTATGACCTGAATTCACTTGGCTTTCTGCCAGGAAGCCTGTAATGGACCATGAGAAGGGGAGGAGAAATCAAAGAGAAGAATTGTATCATTGAGATGAGGAGACAGATTTTGGAATGTAGGAGGATGAGGTTGCTAGAACTTGTGATGCAGAGCAGTGCAGAGTGGGGAGAAACACAGAGAAAGAGCTCTAGAAATCTATTAGGGTTCCTCGTGAGTTTCAGATTGGATATTGCAAAGGGGGAAGCTATAAATTACTCAACAAAGAAAACCACTGGATTACGGCAAGCTGAGCAATTCCCAGAATCCACACAGGGCTGGAAGACATTCATGTTTGCACCAGCCAAACTGAAGGGAAAAAGTTCAACATCAGAAAAGTGATGTCACCATAGACCTTAAGTTCATAAATGCATATTAAGGCAACATTATAAAAAACATTAAGTCAATAAAGTTGACAACTTAGATGAAATAGATAAGTTGTTTGAAAGACAGAAATTACCAAAAACTGACACTAGAATAAATAGAAAATATAAAAAGCAATAAATGTGTTTAAAAAGTTGAATTGGTAATTTAAAAATATTTCTAAAATAAAAATTCCAGGGCCAGATAGCTTCACTAGTGAATTCTGTCAATCATTTAAGAAAGAAATCATACCAATTTTATACAAACCCTTTCAAATATTAGAGAAAGAGAGAACATATTCTAACATAGCTCTGAAACCATCATTATCATGACTCCCAAGACAAAGACATTGTCAAAAATATCCAAAACAAACTATAGATTACTACTCCTCAAGAACATAGATTCAAAACTCCTAAATGAAATTCTATCAAATCAAATTCAACAATTATATGAACTGTATGATACAAGATGACCAAGTGAATTTTATCCCAAAAGTACAAGATTAGTTAAATATTCACCAGTCAATGCAAAATCACCATATTACTACAATAAATGAGGTAAATCGTGTGTGTGTGTATGTATCTGTGTGGTAATCATAACAGTTGCAAAAAAACCACTAGCAAATTCAACATCCACTCATGATACAGTCATCAGACTGGGAATAGAAGGGATTTCTTCAATCTGATGAAGAGCATGTATTAGGAAATCTAAAGATAACATTTTATTTATTGGTGAAAAAACTATGTCCTTGAGATTGAGACTAAGCAAGAATTTCCTTTCTCATCACTTATATTCCACATTACATTGAGAGTCTTAATCAGTTCAAGACAAAACAATACACATGCACACACACACACACACACACACATACATGAAAGCACAAAAGACATAGAATTTGAAAGGAAAAGGGAAAATTGTCTTTATTCACAGACTATTTGATTGCATACCTAGAAAATTCTAAGAGATTTACCAAAAAGCTACTGGAAGTAAATTTAACACAGTTTAGAATACAAAGTAATATACAAAAATTATTGTATTTCAATGTATAAGTGAAGTACGACTACAAAAACATAAAATAATTAAGGATAATTTTTATATATGTAAGATTTATATTCTGAAAACTACAAAGCACTGTAGGTATAAATGAAAGGAAACCTAAAGAAATTGAAAGAGATATATCATGTTCATGCATCAGAACGGCCAATAGAAATTATATGTCAAATATCCCTTGAACTGATTTATAGATTTAACATAGTCATAATCAAATCATGCCACCTTTCCTTTTGTTAGTAATTGATAACTTATCAATAAAATATATACAGTAATGCAAATGACATAGAGTAATCAAAGTGATTATAAACTAGAAGCATAATATTGCAGAATTTACTATCTTAGCTCAGGCTACCAAAACAAAATACCATGAACTGTGTGGCTTAAATAACAGGAATTTATTTCTCACAGTTCTAAAGGCTGGGAAGTACATGATCAAGTTGCCAGCTGATTTAGTTCCTCGGGAGGGCCCTCTTTCTGGCTTGTGGAGAGTTGCCTGTCCACTGGATCCTTTCATGGAACGGGGGGAGAAAGAGAGAGAGAGGGAGAGAAAGAAAGAGAGAGCAAGCTTTGTGGTGTCTCCTCCTATAAGGACAGTAATCCTAGTGGATCAGGGTCCTGCTCTTATGATCACTTAACCTTAATTACCTCCTTACTCCAAATATAGTCACATTGAGGGTTAGAGCTTCAACATATAAATTTTGGAAGGACACAGTTCAGTCCATAGCACTTATAGTATTTGATTTCACAACTTAATCCTTGCTATAAAGGCATAGTAATTAAGGAAGTAGATACTGGCATAAAGATAGAAATGTAGATCAGATAAACAGAACAGCCTATAAATAAATCACACATTTGTGGTCAATTGATTTTTTTACAAAGCTGCCAAATTAATTCAATGGGGAAGGATGATATTTTCGGCAAGTTGTGCTGAAACAACTGGACATCCAAATATAAAACTATATGAGGCATTAGCTTTGTTTTACACCATATACAAAATTTAATTCAAAATGGATTATAGTCCTCAACTTAAAGCCACAACTATAAAACTTCCAGAAAGAACCATAGGATAACATCTTTATGATTTGGGTTAGGTAGTCTTCTTAGAACACCCTTTTTCATTAAAAATACTATATTTTATCAAAATAAAAAATAACTTCTGCTCTTCGGAAGATCCGATTAAGAAAATGAAGTGGTAAATCACAAAGTGTGAGAAAATCTTTGCAAACTTTTTTTTTTTTTTCTGAGATTAAGTCTCACTCTGTCGCATAGGCTAGATGGAGTGCAGTGACACGATCTCTGCTTACTGCAACATCTGCCTCCTGATTTCAAGTGATTCTCCTGCCTCAGCCTCCCAAGTAGCTTGGATTACAAGCATGAGCCACCACACCCGGCAAATTTTTGTATTTTTAGTATAGACAGGGTTTCACCATGTTGTCCAGGTTGGTCTCGAACTCCTGACCTCAGGTGCTCCACTCACCTCAGCCTCCAAAAGTGTTGGGATACATGCATGAGCCACTGGACCCAGCTCTTGCAAACATTTTTATTCAGAATGTATAAAGAACTCTTAAAAATCAACTATAAGAAAACTATCTAATTTTTTTAGACAATCAAAAACTTGCAAAAGACACAAGCAGAAACTTCAGGAAAGAAGATATTTGAATGGCCAATAAATGCACGAAAAGATGCTCATCATAATCTTCATAATCATAATCATAAGAGAAATGCAATTAAAACCACAATGAGGCAACATTACATGTCCACTAGAAAAGCTAAAAATAAAAATAAAAAAACTGACAAGACCAAATGTTGTCAGCGATGTGGAGCAACTGGAATTCTTGAACATCTGATGAGAGTGTAAACTTTTATCGTCACTTTGGGAAACAGTTTGGCAGTTTCTTAGAAAGTGAAATATACATTTACCATATGACCCAGCAATTCCACACTTCAGTGTTTACCCAAGAGAAAATGTATCCACATGAGGATTTGTACATAAATGTTCATTGCAGCTTTATTCATCACAGTTAAAAACTGGAACCAAACCAAATGTCAAAAAACTGGCGAGTGATAACCGAATTTTTGTATATTTGTGTGATGGAATACTACTTGGTAATAACAAAGAATGAGTTATGCAACCTGAACTAGGCAGTAACATGAATGAATATCAGAAAACATTATGCTGAATAAGTAATCTGACACCAAAGAGTACACACATTGTATGTTTCTTTTATAAAAAATTCTAGCCTAGACAAGCTAGTATATACCGTGAGAAAGCAAATCTGTGGTTACCTAGGGCCAGGATTGGGGGAAAATTAAAGATGAGCACAGTTGTTTTGGGAAATTTTGGGGAACTTAGAACTTTGATTATTGTTTTTGTCACATGGGTATGTACATTTATCAAATCCCATCAAACTATACATTTAAAATAGGTGTGTTATATTGTATGGAGTGGATATTTTAATAAATATGATTCATCATATTCTTACCAATATGTAACTAAAAGAAAATGGTAGAGGATTAAATAATATAAGGTGTGTAGTTGCCAGCACTGTGCTTGGTACTTAGCAGGTTTCACAAAAAGTGGCTCTCTCTCTCTCCTATTTCTTGGTCTTCCCTTGCAGCAAATTCAAAACTTTTTACCCACTCTGGAAAATATTACTACGTTTCTAATTTCTATATATGTATAATAGTGATTATTTCAGACCCAATGAACTCAATTGTTGTGCATTCTTGGGTAACAATATTTTTAGAGCTTTGGTACATTTTGGTAACCATTTGTAAGATAGTTTTATTTGATTTACATTCTTAGGAGAACTAATTGAAATAAGACTGGTGATACCAGTCAACCATGGCATCAGAGCTAACCAACTTGAAGATAAAGAATTGAAAAGTGGTAAGATTACTTCTTTGAGTTGAATGGTAACTAGATTACTAGTCCATACCTAAATGTTTTATGAGTCTGGACTTTGAAAAAAAATGGAGGAATTTTATGCTACTGGAAATATATGTTTACATTTGAGACCTCAGGAGAAAATCATATTTTATTCTCTTTATAGGCTGTTCATTTTGGTATTTAAAGTCTATTTATTCTATATATCAGGGAATATCTAATTTGCTCTTTTCTTTTCCTTATTATTTAAAAAACTTTGTTACTGTTGATTCTTCTTTTTGAGTTCAAGGGATGAAAGAAATTCCCCCACTTTAGCCATTGTAGGCAAAGGGGAAATATGCAGCCTCATATTAGACTGTTGTATAAAATACTACACCCCTAATACTAATCTCACCAACTGTACCCTGTATCATCTTCTGCACCATCTCCCCTTCTGTTTCCTTGTCACTCAGTCATTGCGTAAGTTTCCCAGTTTCCTAGAATCAAATCCTTGGGGATACCTTTAAATGATCTCTTTCCTGCCAGGACTTTGCATGTCCTCTACATGGCAGAAAACATACCAGGACGTGCAGAGTCCTGGCAGGAAAGGAATCTGCATGTCCTGGCATAGGACATACCATGTCCTCTGCTAAATCCTTTACTGCTTTCTCATATCAGCCCATTAACTTCTATTTTCTTTGATATCACCCGAGTCTACCCCCATATTAATCTATTGCAGACCAACTGTATTTTCCATTCTCTCAACTTTTTACATACATGTGAACATTGCTCACAAAATTTTAATGTTTTTCCATTACCTGATTAAGTTATACACCTTATTCTGACATCAAAACTCTCCACTGTACCAGCCTCTCTATTTTCTTACTACTGGGTTTGCAAGCAACATACCTCATTTTATTTTTGTTAACACTTCCTAGGTATACCATATAAAGTTCTGCCTTCTAATCCTTGCTCATGCAGTTCTCAGCTCTCTATACTGTACTTAACTAAATTTTGTCCTTCTCTCAAAATCCTACTCAAATTCTGTCTTCTCAGTGAAGGCAAAACCTTAGATTTAAAATGCTGTTTCTCACTAACGATTTATTGATGTAAAAATATGCCTGGCTTTTGATCCTTGTATCCCTCCATTCTTTGCAGCCAGGGACACTTGTGACTTATTGCAGGTCAGTGTCCATGCTGTTGGTCTCACTTTGATCCTGTTTTTAAAATAAAGAAACTAAATCCTTGTCTTGCTGAACATTCATTATGTTACTTAATCCCACTGGTTCCCTAAGATCTTATAGGAGGAAGAGTCCCGCCCACAACCGTATTCTTCATGATGAGACTCCATTTCCAAGCACTTGAGCATCCATGAAGCCAGCGACTTCTTCCTCAGTCACCCTCTGATATGTGCGCCTGCCCTAGTGGGCCCCATCTTTATATGAGGTCTGACTTTTCCTGATCTGTCTAGACGTGCTGTTGATTAACCTTGGTTAGGAAACCTATGACACTGATGAAATTGCAAAGGCTACTTATCTTGCTAATTATTATTCTCATGCAAATTTCTCCTTTTCAATAATCAGTAATTTCCTTGAATTTGTGGACCACACTGAACAACTCTTCTACCTCTGCTCCTAAACATTTTATTTATAGAGGACACAAACTTAATAAGTGATTTGTTGTTTATTATGATAGTGGTGATTTTATTTGTTGTAGCTATTGGCTTGGCACAAGTTGGGGTCTTGGGTAATGGCGAGCAAAGATTACAATCATATAGCTATATCAACCTTTCCACCATGTAAAAGTGCATAAAGTCTGATTATAGATGTTTTGATAAGAACAGCAGTTGAGGCATTTATAATAAAGACTCATCAGCCAGGCATGGTGGCTCACACCTGTAATCCCAGCACTTTCGGAGGCCGAAGCTTGTGGATCACCTGTGGTCAGGAGTTTGAGATCAGCCTGGACAACACAGTGAAACCCTGTCTCTAATAAAAATACAAAAATTAGCTGGGTGTGGGGTGAATGCCTACAATTCCAGCTACTCAGGATGCTGAGGCAGGAGAATCCATTGAACCCAGGAGGCAGAGGCTGCAGTGAGCCGAGATCTCGCCACTTCATTCCAGCCTGGGTGACAGAGCAAGACTCCATCTCATAAAAAAAACACACACGCACACACAAACAACAACAAAACAAACAGAAAAACCCTCATCACTCTGATGTGCATGGACTTCAGTAACAGAAATGCCCATCAGTGATATATAACAAAAAATACATATTTCATGATCATGAATGGTTTCAAGAAGATAAACATGAGTTATTAAATAATACCCAAATTTTTAATAATAAGCTTGATTCACACTTGTGTCTTCTCAGTAATCTCTAAATGTTGCTAATTTCCAGTAGTCTCCCAAAATAAATGAAAGCTGCCACTTAAATATGTCTTTTCTAGTTACCAAATACAGGGATGGTTTCTATTCTATTTTTCATTTTCTTTAGTGTATTGTTGAAAAGTGATGTTCATACCCATTAGACAAATGTAGTTGGAATTGTTGCAGTTATATATAACACATCAACACCTGCTTGTTTCTTCTCATTAAAAATGTGATATGTACTGAGATCTGGTTGTGTTTGAAAGGGTGAAAATGCATATCAAAAGCAAATCAAAGAGTTTGTAAAAGAGCAGTGGTGCAAATCTCTGAGAGTATCACTTCTTGAAGATGATGTATTGAAATCTGTCCTTTCTATGAATTTTTGTGTGCAGGCTCTTTAACTGGTGAAGGCTCCCTCTCCTAACCTGATGAGTTTGTAATAGATGTGTTGGGGAAAAAGGTATAGGGCTTTCATTTATGTGACCTTTCTAGTGGAAGGTGAATAATGAAGGTATTCAACAAACATCTTTTTGACTGCCACATCTTATTTTGTATCATCATAGGATTCACTTAAAGGAGACACAGGCTGTGCTGGCATCTCAAATTTGCAAAAGATCAATGTCTCCAAGTACCCAAAACTTACCTGGGTTTTTCAGGATTATGCACCTAGGAAAAGTGAAACTGCTCCAGCAACACAAAATTGTTTTTATGATGACAAGAGTTTCCAGGGAGTTTGTTTTATTTTAAATAAGTTGTAATTTATATATTTAAGTATATAAAATGATGTTATTATTTACATATATAAATATTTATGAATGCATATCTATTTATACACACACACACTTATGGAGTGAGAGAGAGAGAGAGGATAGAGAGAGAGAGAGAGAGAAAGAGAGAGAAAAATGGTTACTATAGTGAAACAAATAATACCAGGCAGGTTTTTTTTAAGTGTTGGGTATCTCACTTGACAATGAGAAACAGATCAATGATCACTGGCATAGACCATTCATGGCACATTTTCATGTTTGATCAAACTATGTTTGATGAAATAAGAGTGTTTTTAATTTTAATCAATATGAAATACTTATATGTTGTTTTCTTCAACTATCCCTTTCCAACTGTGATGACGGAATTTATGATTTGATTATATTTAATAGTGTCCTTCAAAGGGGTTTTCATATGATTTAGCTACTTATTCTGTCTTATACTTCGCAATAATATAAACATTCCTTTAACCTAACTTAATTTCTCTTGCTGACTAGGTGTAGAAATATAGGCCAGCTAAAACTTTGGTTAAGAAACAAAAATATCTACCAAAGATACAGAAAGCAGTCTGCATTGGGAACAATTAGAGAGAGTGTGCTGACCACTAACAAATAAATTGGTATCAGAGTGACTTTTCACAATAATGATGGCTTCTTGCTCATGTTAGAGAGAAAAGAAGTCCTTTGTAGTCATTTAGGAACCAAGTTGCCTCCACTTGGTGGCTCCACCACTGTCTAGGTTCTTAGAGACAACAGAGATCTCTCCAATCACCCTGCACATTGGAAAGAGACAGAATAAGGATCACTTGGAGAGTTTTAATGCAGCAAGACACTGGCCAGAAATCAATCTGTTATGATGGCCACAACTTTATTGCAAGGGAGGCTGAGATATACAGTAACTGGCTGGGTGCGGCAGCTTATGCCTTTAATCCCAGCACTTTGGGAGGCAGAGGCGGGTGGATCACTTGAGGTCATGAGTTTGAGGCCAGCCTGGCCAACATGACAAAACCCTGTCTCTACCAAAAATACAAAAGTTAGCTGGGTATAGTGTCATGTGCCTGTAGTCCCAGCTACTTGGGAGGCTGAGGCCAGAGAATCACTGGAACCCAGGAGGCAGAGGCTGCAATGAGCAGAGATTGTGCTACTGCCTGCACTCCAGCCTGGGCAACAGAGCAAGACTCTGTCTCTATATATATATATATATATATATATATATATATATATATATATATCATATATATACATATAGTAACTGTGTGAACAGAATAAAGGGAACAATTGGGTAGACAACTGACAGTGCTGCATTAATTGACATGCCAATTTCAGAACTACAAAGCAAAACTCAGATAATAATTCAAGCCTATCACTGTAGCCTCCTATGAAAAACTGTGCAGGATGTTTATTTGTTGAAACAGTTGGCCAGAGAGATACAGAGATTTTGCTTCTATAAAATTCTGGATGCTGTTAATGAAAGACTCACAGGGTACATGGGCATAACTTCTTTCTTGCTCTCCATTTCTTCGTTGATTGGCAATTGATTGGCAATCATATTTGCTGAGTTCTTGAGCTCCCAGGATTAAGCCAATGTTAGTCTTAGGTGTGACGATATCTATCCCTCAAGTCAAAATTCCCAGAGGGCCATCATATAATTAAGACATTTCCGAAATAGTCGTCATGTTATGTTCATAGTAATAAGTAAGGCTGCACCAGAGGCTATAGAGCTGTGGGCAAAAAAAATAGGGGTCATTCTCCTTTAAATAAAATGTGGCATATTTTCTACTAAAAATGAATTTTTTTGAAATAATAGGTAAGCTGTCCTTGTTATTCATAAACATCTTATTTATGCATCTTCACTGTTGTGATAAATTAGCTGGGTTTGTTTTATATTTCCCTACAGTTTACTTTAAATAATCCTTCACAGTCGTTCACCACAAGACCACATAAGGTTCTTTTTTTAATACCTAGAATGCTGAAATAGCATTTTGAGCACAGACTGTAATGCATAACAAGTGTAGTGTATTATTTCTTCTTGGGAATGCCATGCAAAAACTTGTTTCTCTCACATTGTCTGTTTTCAGTTTAATTCTTTAAAGCTGCTCTGTATTTTAAAAGGCGACATTCTTTGACCTTATAAACGCACACCACCCCAACTTTCCTTTCCCCGTACGCCCCGTCACCCACCTCATAGTCCATATTCTAGCATAAGCATATCTTGAATTTCCCTGACACAGAATTCTAGCCATTTAAATGAGATTGTTAACATAGAACACTGCCCACTTTCTTTCCTGCTATAACCATTTCTTCAGTTCCTTCAGCAAGCCTACTGAGTCTCACAAAAGGCATTCACTTATTATATCCACCCACCCTACCCAGTCCCTGAGTGATGAATTTCAGTGACAGAGTGTGGATTTCAAATTTAAAAAGCTGAAGGCTAATTTCCAACTGAAACATACCACCAACCACCCCAAACCCACCCATCTCACCACCGTTATTGTTATTGCTACGTATATGTCCAACTACAGACCAATATCACATATGATGCACCTGCTAAAGGAAAAGTATCTGGCTTCTTTGAATCTCATTTTAGGCATTTCTTATGCTGTAGACCTGACTGATACTGAGAAGCATAAAAATATAAAAGTACTTATTTATCTTTTTAAATTATGTATTGTGAAACAAAGAGAATTTTATGAAATCATTCATTCAAAAGACTATGCTGAGTACCAACTCAGTGGAGGTGACAAGATAATAAGAATAGGACATGATTTCATAAAGTTCACAGTCAAGTGGGAAGAGGCAGTCATATTACAACGATAAACGCAGTGTGGTAAAAGCTATGAGAGCAGGTGCAAAACACTCCGGCAGGACACGATACTGTTTCACATCTCTGATTGCCCCTGCTGTTCCCTCTGCCCCAAATGACATTCCACCTTACCTTTCTAAAGCACTACTCAAATCCATTGTTACATCTTGTATTGGAATATCTTTATTCCTGCTCCACCTTTGCAGAAAGAAATACTTCCTCTTTTGTACAAACATTCATCGTTATATGTTCTACATGATCTATATTATCATGTTAAATTATAATCGTTTGTTTACATGTCCCCTTCCCTGTGTTAATCCTTGAGTCTGGGATGATTTCTTAGTCAATCTGATACCACTGGTGCTTTGCACAGTGCCTAGAAAATAGCACTTAAATATAGACTAGCATTTATGTACATTTTTATTCTTATATATTTGTATATCTTATATAATATATATCAAATTTGTATTTTATATATCAGCATTCAAATGTATATATTTATATTTATCCTGGTCAACAAATTCTTTCAGGAAAAGCCAGGGACTATTTATAGAAGAGAAGATCTTTGGGAAGGGAAGCGGGAGAAATACACCCCATGAATGAGAACAGTATATGCAGAGGAACAAAGAGATGGGAAATACAGAATCGGGCCAGGAGCTGAGGCAAAGATTCAGGGTTTCAGAGTTTCAGAAGCATATAGTAGATGATGGGAAGGAGATGTGAGAGTTTAGAAAATGAGATTGTTCAGGAAGACTGGGTAAATAATGAAGATCTTCATAAAACAACCTCTAGAGAGAGAATGAATTTCTTTTTCTTTTTCTTTTTTTTTTTTTTTTTTGAGACAGAGTCTTGCCCTGTCGCCAAGCTGAGAGTGCTGCCCAGCTAATTTTTTTATTTTAGTAGAGATGGGGGTTCACCATGTTGGCTAGAATGGTCTCGATCTCCTGACCTCATGATCCTCTCGCCTTGGCCTCCCGAAGTGCTGGGATTACAGCCATGAGCCTCCACGCCCAGCCGAGAGAATATATTTCTTAGCTCTGGTTCCTAACCTTTTCATTAAATAGACTTTTTTTTTTTTTTAAGCAGCAGTTTTAGGTTCACATAAAAACTGAGCGGAAGGTACTGGGAGTTCCCATATATGTCTTGTCCACAGTTGCATTGCCTCTCCCAATATCAATAACCCCTGCTACAGTGGTATTTTGTTACGATTGATAAGCCTATGTCGGCACATCATTAGTACCCAGAGTCCATAGCTTACATTAGGGTTCACTCTTGGTGTTGTTGTTAGAAAAACATGTGTCTATCATTATAGTGTACAGAGTAGTGATATAAGAATCTTTCGTGCTCTACCTATTCATCCCTGTCTCTAGCCTCTAACTCCTGCTATCCCTGGAAAATTACTATCTCCATAAATTTCCCTTTTTCAGAATGCCAGATAGTTGGAGTTATACAGATCAAAGGCTTTTTGGATCGGCTCCCATTTAGCAATATGTATTTAAGATTCCTCCATGTCATTTTATGACTTGAGAGTCTGTTTCTTTTTAGTGCTAAAAAATATTTCATTGTCTGGTATAACACAGTTTATTCACCTATGGAAAGATGACTTGGTTGCTTCTAAGTTTTAGCAGTTAGTAATAAAGCTGTTACAGATGTTCATGTGCAGGTTTTCATGTGGACATAAGTTTGCAGTTCCTTTGGCTAAATACAAAGGAGTATGGAAACTGAACTGTCTTCCAAAGTGGCGGTACCATTTTACATTCCCACCAGCAGTGACTAAGTGCTCCTGTTGTTCCACAGCCTTACCAGTATTTGATGTTGGCAGTGTTCTGAACTTTCACCATTGTAATAGGTATGTAGTAGTGTTTAAACTTTTTAGAAGTCACAGAGTCCTTTGAAATCTGAAAGCATCCATAGACCTTTCCACAGAAAATAAACACTCTGTGTTTTTTGTTTGTTTGAGGTGGAGTTTTGCTCATGTTGCCCAGGCTGGAGTGCAATGGCACAATCTTAGCTCACTGCAACCTCTGCCTCCCTCCAGGCTATTCTCCTGCCTCAGTCTCCTGACTAGTTGGGATTCCCAGGTGTCCACCACCATGCCTGGCTAATTTTTTGTACTTTTAGTAGAGACGGGATTTCACCATGTTGGCCATGCTGGTCTCGAACTCCTAACCTCAGGTGAACCACCGACCTCAGCCTCCCAAAGTGCTGGGATTACAGGCATGAACCACCGTGCCTGGGCAGGAAATGAACACTCTGTATACATGCTATTTTGTGCCTTTTGATGCCTTAGACTACCTAAAACTTTTCCAAGGATGCCAGAAGAAAAAAAGTTCTTGTCTGGCGTTTGCCCTGTTAGTAATTGAGAGTCGTGAGAGCTTGTAATGCCACATTTGTTTCAGAATAAATCTAGTAAACGAATTTAAAGTTCAGTTAAAGGAGAAGAGATCAGAAATCAAGATGTAAGTTGAGTCACTCAACGAAATCACTTTATTCAAAAATTTTAGAGTCTTAATCATCTTTGGCTATAGCTATATTGCAGTATTATATTGTTGTATTGCCAAGATTCTTGGTTTCCATTAGTCAGAGCTGCTTGACTCAGGTGCCATGCATCTGTTTTATGTATGTTTTTACAGTACTTGTGCTAAGTAGTCACCTTTTGGTAAACATTTGTTAAAGAGGTAAGTAAAGTACACCTAAACTAATAGAAAGGAGATAGATTACACATATGTAATATTTTTTCTAGAGAAATCATTTTGCCATTTTATGGTCAATAAAATAAGGTAAAGATTTGATCTGTTGCATGAAATTATAAAAAAAACTTACATGAGGTAGGCATGCTAACCTCTAGGACAGAGTCAACAAACAACATATACTGTTACTCTCCATTTCCTCATCCATTGCAAACGTGGTTTGTTGAGCACTATGGCAGCCAGCTTCCTTGTTGGCCCCCATTATGATTGGTCTGTGTGATCAACAGAATATGTCAAAAATGATGGTAAATAATTTCTGAGACCAGGTTATAAAAGCTATATCTATCTATCTATCTATCTATCTATCTATCTATCTATCATCTCTCTATCTATCTATCATCTATCAATCATCTATCTATGCCTATGTCTACCCCTACATCTGTATCTTTGCTTTACAGATATCTTGCAAGTAACCTCATTAGATTCCTTATGCTAGAACACTCAGGTAGGCTGCTTCCAGATTCCTAACCTACAGAAACTATGAGATAAGTATTTGTTGCTTTAAACTGTGAAGCTTTGAGGTAATTTGTTATGCAACAATAGATAGTGAATGCAACCACAATGTTCTTTGTTCTTTCCTCTGTGCTCTGAGGCCAACACAGAAGTTTTTTCAACATCATGATCCAGGCAGCCACCTCTCATCCACTGATGTTGGCAGGAGATAAAACTCATTCGCTAGCCAATTTCAAACAGAAGTCCAAGGTTGCTTTCCCATGTTTTATACCATGAGTTTCTAATAACTAAGTTGTCTTGCCACTGAGACTTTTTCCACTTATAACTTGCCCATCAGAATGTTAGAAACCTAGAAATACAAAAGCCTAGCAGAAAGTGGCTGAAGAAGCCACACAACCTGGGTTCACCAAGGTCTCAAATTGATAATGTCAAAGGAATCCTTGCAGTTCAGTCCATCACAATAGGAGACCACAGAGATGGGTGAAACTCAAATCTTATTGTGATGTCTTATGCATCCTTCTGGTGTCCTAGTTCCTCAGCTTTCAAAGAAATAGCTAATCCACAGAAACTGCCATCCAGAGTCAAATTCTAAAGCTCATCCAGTTCCACATTCTCCTTCCCATACCATGAATGAGTTGTGGGAAGGGATGGCTGGGAATGAAAGCAGACTACGACACGATTCTCAGAAACTTAGAGTGTTTTCTATTTCAGCCTCACTGCCATTCACATCCTGCTATGTAGCTATTTTTCATAGCTTTGTGTAAACTTTTGGTGAGACCAGTTATTGTTTCTCTCTGCACTGTATCTTAAGATACTCTATAAGCTAAATAATTATCCAAGGCAAGAGTAGTTATACAAAGAGATTAAATAGAATTTCATTTCATGTGGGGGTTTCTGAATTTAGAAAGTATAAAATGTTCTTTTCTAAGATTTCTGTCTTATTCCAAACATTTCTTTCATTAATGAGCTCTTTCTTTTAGATAACTTTAAAGCAAATTCACTGGTGGTCATGGGATTGAGGAAGGAATGCAAGATAAGTTTCTTATTATGATTTCTAAACTTCTGGAGCGTAAAGAAAACCAGTCTCCATGTATTACAGGAACAAGCAGAAAATTCACGAATTCAATTAAAAATAGTTCAAAATTTATTATTTTGAGTTTATTTACTTAATCTTTGAATATCAACTTACTGCTGCCCAATATATATGTGGTTTTCATTAACAAGTACTTAGTGACTGTAGTTGATTGAAAGAAACAGTGGAGAAACAGGAAAAGTGAAGAAGGCATTTAGTAGATTTTCCTGTAAGAGAAGAAAATAATAGAGAGGGGAAAGGAGAAAGGGAAACGGTGTTATTTGTGGTACACTGTGAGTGGCCCTGCATTACAGGACCTTATAGGGACCTCTGATAAGACTGAGAAAAAAGACTGATATAGTTAGTAAAGAGAGAAATGATCTTTATTCATACAATTTAGGCTGAAATAGGTAGAAAGAGCCTTTAAATTATGAATTCTGCAGCAACAAAACTTACTAAGGCAGTTTCTTAAAGCCCCAGAGAAATTATTATGGTTTTCATCTTCAGGTCGACATTGGCTTTGAATAGCAGCCTTAGAGAGTTTGAAGTTTCTTCTCTGTACTCTCATTCCTCCCTCTAGCTATCTAGTGTTGGAAACCTTTTCATTTCAGAGACCAATTGCGTATGTTTGCCAGAGAGAAAGTTTTTCACTAGACTCACTTCTCCCTTTTCTGTCTGACGCAGAAAGTTGGAGTCAGACCTCTGGCCAATAGGAGGGCATTGACGAATCCCTACACAGCCTGGCACATAAAATATTTATGCTCAGAGAAAGCTACACTAAGTAGTCAGCAGAGTATTTTGCAGCATAGAAGCCAAACACCTCTATAAAAGAGTAGATTGTGTTCACAAAAGCTCCTGTCTACAGATTGAAATGTAAACTGTGATTTCCATAGTGAAGGATTGCTTGATGTTCTTTTGACTGATACATGCCAAAGACTTCTAAAATCAGAGTCCACTTGATTGAAAGAAGGACAGGTTTTGTTTGTTATTTGTTTACTTACTTATTGTTGCTATTATCAAAGACATCAATTTCTGGATGGGAATGGTAGATTTCAGATAGTAGGTGAGAGTTCCCCAACTTGGGAATAAAGCTGTATACCCGCTGACCCACATGGTGGCCTTGGGTGGGAGTTTTGAGCCAAGCTTCTTGTTTTACCGTTTTGACATTATTTGGAATTGTGGAAAGAGAAGCCGAGCTTTGATGTTGGAGACACTCAAAGGAAAGCAAAGGACAAGGAGAAAAGCGCAGTGAGTGTAGCATCACTGACCCTAGACAATGCTTGACTGGTCCTCTTGGCCCAGCTTCATATCGGTGGGCTCTCCATCAGTAGCAAGAGGGCAGGAAGGGTTTTCCTTTTAGTTGAAAGCAGAGGGTGAAATGAACAGGCAGTTCAGAGGGTCATTAGAAAGCATCAAAGGAGGCAGCCTCATGATGGTAATAAGACGGCTGTGAGGAAATAAAGTGGGCATTGATCTGCACTATCGAGTGTGACATTTTAACCGAAGCTAAAAGCCAAGAGCAAATCTAGCCCTCTTATTCATCTGCCTGCCTGTTTTAGTAAATTGTCTTCCCCTTCCCCCAAAACCACTGGCCTCAGAGGTCACTTCATATTAGCTGGCTTGTTAATACTGAGGCAATCAATACTTAATCAACAAGTAATGGGATTTTGCAGTCATCCTGTATGATCTTTCAATAAAGCCCCGAATCCATCTCGGCCCATTCCAAGCCTGACGAAGGGTGTGCGGTTACAGCAGACCCTGGATTTGATGGTCTGATGCTCTTCAGCTGATCTGCATCTTATTAAGACACCAAACAGCCACTGTCCTTCACCCCTTTGTTTCTTGATCCCAACAGAGCACAGCGTGGTATAGAATCCAAACATCTAAGATTTTACATGCATCAGTAAGAAAATTCAGATTTCTTTGCTTCATAGGGTTCAGCCCTCATTGGTAACATTGTACAATTTTTTAAAAAATGGATAAATACAGGACTGAAGAAGGAGGAGATGCAGCAAGCCAGGAAATTTAAAAAGGGAAGATGGCTATTTTAATATGTGATATTAGGCTAGAGATCTGAAATCCCCACATGTCCCAATTATTGAACACTGGGTTGCCCAAACTGTTTGCTAAATGGACTCAATGAATGATGAAGGGGGAGGGATGCAGAGCTCAGCATTGGCTCTAAACATCTGGCTTCTGAGGGAGACCTCTGGGTACCGCTATGGGGGAGAAATTGGTTTTGTGATTCAGGACAAAATTTTCAGTATTCCTGTGGTACATTGAATATCAGTGTTTCGTCCACCTGTACTATTGCAATAGCCTTTAGTAGATGTTTAAAGGGGTTCTACAATAAGACAGAGGAGGCTTTCCAGGGGAAGTCCTTGCTATCATCCTTACATGATCCCCCAAAGCAGGTTTTTTTTAGTGAATTAACTTTTTACCTTTGTCTGACTTTTCAGGCACCAAAAGTGGATCTTGACAGTGTCTGACTCAATGGTGCAAGTGATGACTATAACTAGAATGCTAATTTATTAATATAATTTTAAAGCAGATAACCTATCAGGTGCTTGGGCAGCCAAAGTCCCACCAGCACATCCTATCCCATCAGAAAAGAAGCTGCATTGTTAGGATATTGACTGGCAATCACAGAACTTGATCAAGGGGAAATAAAAGATAATATGAACGTTTAATGGCAACAGGATCTAGCACCGCGATGCAGGCAACTCCGCAAGAGGCTGTGCTTGATATTCTGCACTTACAATTACACTGTTTGTGAGCACCTACCCTGCCATACATACATTATTTCATAGCAACCTAAAAATGCAGATATTATCAGTATCTTCATTGTCCATAAGGATAGACTGACATTTAGGAAGTGGTTGAGTTGCTTGCCCAAGGTCATGTAGCTAACATTGTAGGCGAGCAGAGACCTGAATCCATACACACTGACCTCAGTGCTTTATTATAACTGCTAAGCTATATTTTGGCTCTGCCATTTACTAGCTGTTTGACATTGAACATGGCCCTTAAAATCTTTCAGCCTCAGTTTCCTAATCAATAGAGTGGGAATATTCACGCCTATGATTGTCATTGACTTGAGGATTTAATGAGTTACACAAGTTAGGGCCTTAGTATAGAATTTGGCTTATAGTGAAGACTCACTAAACATCAGTTATTATCACGGTGTCATTGTAGCATCATCATATTCACATCAGCTTGCTGTGTTGTCTTTTCCCTTCCATTCTGATTGGATGAGATTTGGCAACATTTCCCTCAGGAACGCTTCTTTGTTTAGGGTGAAGACTGATCTATTCCCCTAAGTTGTTCAGCCATCCTTTAGCTATGTTTGTAATCTGAGTCATGTAATAATACATTCTGGGAGTCATAGGAGCTATTCTATATCTCTTTTTTGTTAGGGGATTTGTTATGGGAATTGGGCCACATAATTATCGATGCTGAGAAGTCCACAAATTGCCACTGGCACGTGGGAGACCCAAGAAAGTTGGTAGTGTAATTCAGTCTGCATCTAAAGACGTGAGAACTGTGGCAGGGGTTGTGGGGGGTTACCGTTGTGAGACTCCCAAGTCCAAAGGCCTGAGTACCTGGAGTTATGATGTTTAAGGGTAGGAGAAGATGGATGCCACAGTTCCAGAAGAGACAGAGAACAAATTTGCTCTTCATTCATCCTTTATTCAGACGTTCGAGGGATTGGATGATGCCCAATCATGTTGATGAGGATAACCTTCTTTACTTGGTCTACTGATTCAAATGCTAATTTCTTCCCAAAGCACCCTTAGAGGCACATTCAGAAATAATGTTTACCAGCTCTCTGGGTATCCCTTTGACCACTCCAATTGACGTCACAAACAGCTTTTGGCTTTGTTGATTTTCTCTATTAATTTCCTGTCTTCAATTTCTGCTCTAATTTTCATTATTTATTTTATTCTGTGTGCTTTGGATTTCATTTGCTTAATTTGGATTTATGGTTTTTAATTCCTGGTCTAATAATTGCAACACTCCTGCCATATTTCACTCTAGTTACAATGCTTGTTTGATCTCCTCAAACCGTTTGAACTGCCTTTTTGTATGCCTTGTAATTTTTTTGTGGAAAGGTGAATGTGACCTACTAGATAAGAGGAACTGTGGCAAATAGGCATCTAGTAATGTAGTGGTAAGGTGCAGGGGAGGGGAAGTGTGCTTTAGTTGGGTCTCAGTCTTTTGGTAAGCCTGTGCACCTGGACTGTGAACTGTACCTGTTCTTCTTAGTGTTTTTCCAGGTTAGGTGGACAGGAGAACTAACAGGAGATTGATCTTGGGATTTCCCTTCTCCCAGGCCATTCAGGCTCTGATGGAAACCCCAGCACCCTGGCTCTGGTAACATAGTTTCTCCTGAGAAACCTTGTTTAGAACAGGATGCTCTGGAGTATTTCCCCTCCCCCTGCCAGAAACACTAGAAAATTTTTCTGAAATATTCACTGTGAGGACCTGGTAGAGCTCCTAGAGTCAAACTCATAACAGTGTAGAGGCTACCCTATGACTGCAGTCCCTTGAGTTTTTTTTTTTTTTAATGTCTTTTTTCAAGTGACTTTAAAAAAAATTTGTGTAAGAACACTTCAGATCTACCATCTTCATAAATCTGTTACAGTAGGTAGCTAGCCAGGCATGAGTGGGGTGGGAGAGGGCTACCCCTACCCCACCAGGAATGTCAGGAAACCATCAGGAGATGGTCAGGCGGCTGTCATACTGTCTCTCTAAAATAATAATTGGTCACAGTCAGTGCAAGAGAAAGGCAGTTTCCTAGAAGATAAAAACACCTATAACTGGTGATTGGCAACTTCCCAATGAGATGTCAAGAGTTAGGCCAGTGGGTTCAAGCATGCGCATTAAGAGGCAAAATGGTAGGGTTTAACTGGTATATGACCTTCCTGGGGCATTCGACCAGAAAAGGGAAGAATGCTTCAAGTGAGCATGTGTACAGTGGTCTTGCATGTGGGCAGCCCACCCTAAGGGAAGAATCAAGGGAAATGGGAAGAATCAAGGGAAATGGAGGCAAGATGCTGGAAGTATGCCAGCATATAAAACCCAAAGTCAAAAGGTCAAACCCTGCACTTGCCCTCCAAGATATCTGCTTGACCCTCTTCCAAATGCACTTTGCTTCCTCTTGTTCCTGCTCTAAAACTTTTAAATAAACGTCTATTCCTGCTCTAAAACTTGCCTGGGTCCCTTCTTCTGCATTATGCCCGTCAGCCGAATTCTTTCTTCTCAGGAGGCAAGAATTGAGGTTGCTGCAGACCCAACCGGATTTGCTGCTGGTAACTCAGATGACTTCTGCTGCTGGTAACAAATCTTTAAGTACATCATGTTTTATTTTTAACTCTAGGCACAATATTGTACTATAGATATCTAGAACTTACTCATCTTGCACAACTGAAATTTTATACCTGTTGAACAGCAACATTACCGTTTCCTCCTCCTGGCCAATCCCTGGCAATCAATATTTTACTCTTTGTTTCTATGAGTTTGATCTTTTAGATAATTCACACGAGTAGAATCATGCAGAATTTGTTGCCTTGGAGCTTTTAAACTCTCAGAGTTGTCTACCACGAGCCTCCAGTGATCTGTCCATTACTGTTCACATTTTGCTGCCCTGGCGCTGTTTGCTGTGGTGCTTTTGCTTGAGGGTTTCTGCTCTGTTAAGTGCTGATTCTCTGTCTCTATTTCAGGTTCTGCAAATTTTGGGGCAGCACTTTTCCCTGGGACCTCAGTTCTCTGATGGATCTAGAAGAGTTCATGATTTTTCAATTTGTTCAGCTTTTTAACTTGTTGTTAGGATGGATGGTAGCTTTTAAGGTCCTTACATGACAGACTGGAAGTCCAATAATAATCACTTTTAGTTGTATGATTATACTGAGTATGAGCCTGTCGACTGACTTGTTTATTTCCTTACTTTACAGATGAGGAAATTTAACTTGCACAAAATCATACCTACATCAGAAGTAGAGTTCAAACTATAACCCAGATCTCCTGTATGTAGGGCAATAATTTTCTAGGCAAACTGGTCCTGGCAGCCTTGGAAGGAGAAATATATATATTCATAATTTATCATTAAAGTTTGAGCATTGGTATTCCAAGTAGACTTCCCTCTGCACTGAATTGGAAATGTGAAGAAAATGAACACAGAAGAAGAGGTTGGACAACTCGTGCTACTTGCAAGAGTCACCTATTGAGATGAAAGCATAATGTAAGACAAAAAAATGATTTTACTTTTCATTTTTGCAAAGGCAAGAAGACAACTTGGAAATTATTTCCCTTTCACTCATTTAGTTAATAAGCCTTTTATTTTCCTTGCATGCTGACTCTTTTTTTGTGCTCCCTGACTCATAGAGCATCAGTACTGAAGAAAATTTGTCTTTATTTAGTGTTCCAAGTGTTCTAGCATGAATGTAGCCATTCAGATTGATGCAAGCAATTCCAGCAAACTTCAAGAAGTTAAATGTCAGGAAGTAGCTAAGGCATATGCCTACATAGAAAGACTACTCAAAAGGGAGTCATGGCAATAAACTACATACCCTAGAGCTTAGCTCTCAGAGACCTACTGATTATTGAGGGCCTCTCTTCTTAGCACCAATATCAACAGCATTCTTTTTCTCTTCTACCTGATTCCCCAGCACTGTGCTGCCCCTTCTCACTCTCTGATTAGTCTCCAGCCTGCCTTTCCTCCAATTTGCCTTTTTGTAAACTAGCTCTTCTTTTAGACTCCAATCTGCCTCTCACTTCTTGATGTTGACCTCAAAGAAATTCAAATACTTGACACACGTGCTCCAAGGGGCTGATGATCTTAGAGTCATCTGTCTTCTGGAACTTCCCAATACTTTCGAGGCAGTGAACCAGATGCCAGTGACTATTATGGTTCTCCCATGAAGAAATACGGCTTACTTCCCATTTTGCCTGGCCAAAAAAAAGAAAAAAAGAAAAAAAAAATCCAGTTATCCAAGTAAATAATCCCCGCCTCTTTCTTTCCCTGCGGAGAGCTCATGAATACTAATGAATAGGCTCATCCAGTCACCAATTTTGAAGGATCAGTGAAGACAAATAGAGGACAGTCCAAAGATACGTGGGTTTCAGGGAAATATATCTCAAAACCAACCTGTGAATACGTTTAGCTTGATGTTTTAGAACTCCAGTCTACAGGGCAGCACTGAATTATCTGGCTTTTCAACAACCTGCACGAGAAATGGTTCTTCAGTTTTCCAGACCAGAATTCAAATGTCAAGAAAAATGCAAAGGGCTTAAAGTGACTTTCAGGAAAGGAAACAGTATCTATGTGCTGAATATTTTCCATTTCACCCTGACTCTTGCCCAGATTTACTCTCCACCCCTCTCTATCCTGCTCTGGGCAGTGGAAGCCAATTGATTGTTGACTACTTTGACAGAATCCTTCTTTCTCTGGCTGGTAGTTAGCTTTGGCTAGTGGGAGCATCTGCAGGAGATCTGACCCCAAGTCAAGAGTAGGGTGGATGTTTTATTCCTACAGCTCCCTCCCTGTTGGTCACTTAGGGTTGACTGTGGTTTTCTACTGAAGACCACAGCTCCTGTTGGACAGCTCTCTCTCCGAGCTGTGGCCAGACTCTCTGGGTTCGATAACCACCCTCTTTCTTTCCCCATTCAGGCTTAAAAGTGGTAATAGCCCCCAACTATTGCTAGCCCCAAACTACTACACAAAGCCTCAAGTTTTCCACATTTCTGCCCTTTGAATTGTCCCTTATTTTGTGCTTTTAAATATTCTCCTATTTAAGTGTGCTATCAATGACCCTAATTGATACCATGAATAATAATAAAATATTGAGTAAGAGAAAATGCCTAAAGACTCTTAGGATCTAAATAAAATTTAAATTTTAGTGGGCTTCTTGAAAGAAAGAAAATGTTATGCTCTATTGTAGATTACCTTCTAATTTGACAGAACCCTCTGAAGTGAGCTATGAATTGAATATATGTTTATATTTTGGAAGACGATGGTGGTAAACTTAGAAATTAGGATGAATATCACATGTGAAAATAAATGATGCTGTGAATGGCATACTTCTCTAGTGATTATGATAAAGCCCCAACTCTTAATTTGGATAAATTGCTAACAACCCAACTTAGCGCACCCATTTGCGGTAATCATTATTTTGCTGACTTGGCTCTATGTCTGGCTTGCATTTCAATAGTGAATGCAAAGCCTATAAGCATTTAAGGACTTTCTTGCTAAACATCCTCCTACTCATGGGGAGCCCACACCCAGAATCAGAATGTCCCTATGCCTGGGCTATATTTCTAGTAGAACATTAAGGACTTTTGAAGTATGCTTTAACTATTAAATGCTATCAGATATCTTTTGAATCAGTCACTGAAGCCGGTTATAAAATTCAAAAGCATTTATTTCCAAAGGGAAACTATTAATCAACTGCCTATTGACACACTGAACCATATTCAGAGAGAATCCATAACCCCAGCATAAACTCACTCCTTGCTTTGTCATGAGGTGCTTGAAGTGATGATGAGAAAGTGTGTGTGTATCAGATGAGTCTAGTCCTTCCACTGTCTGAAAGTCTTTCTGAGGATCAGCCAAATTAACAAGCTGAAATATTAGGATTTTTTTTTCCATTGGCTATTCTTGTGAGTTAGGAGATTCCTCAGTCAATTGAGAAAAGAGCCTTGGTTTGGGAGTTCTATTCTTAGCTGTTACTAGCCAGCTTGAGTGTTTTTAAAGAAGTCACTTAATGTCTCTGAACTTTTGTTTTCTAATCTAGAAAATGGAACAGGTGCTACAGTTATCGTCTAACACTGAAGTGGTCTGGCAAGGTCCCTCCAAATGTTTGTGGGCTCCATTTCTCCATAGTAGTGTTACTCCAGTATCTCTTGAATGGTGTCTGGAGTTTATCAGGGCGTATTTGCATGTCTGGATGTCTCAAGGTATTCGGGAGAAAGAGCTATGCATTTTGAGCATAGATATTTAGTCCCCAAAACACAGTGGTGCCCACCTCTGCTCTTCAGAAACCAAGCTCATCTGCTGGATTAATATCAGCCTGACCCTCCAACTCTGTGTCTATGTTTCGGGCCAACTTTGATTTCATTTTCAGCCAAGTTGTCTATTTTTTTTGACATGATAGATTATAAAGCCAACTTGAAGGAACTCTAAAATTGTTCTGGGCAGTGTTGTTTTAGCAGGGGCCTTGAACTTCAGTGGAAGAAGGCCAGTCATACATTCTGCATGTATTTCACCAAAGATGACAGTGGCTAATGCCTCTGAGCCTGCCTTCTGAAGACACCTTTAACTGATAACAGCCCAGATGGAGGAAAGGGCAAGTTAAGGGAAAAGAATATCTGGCAAATCCAACAGCGTTATGATTGTGTCCAATACCAACCATGTCCTGATTAAATATTTCATGCTTTCCCGAATTGGATATTACCTAACCTCCAGCTATTCTCTTCAGCAGAGATAAATTCACCTTTATGGGGTGATGCATTAACATGGGATTAATAAACTTCATGAAAAATTTGTTTTCAACTGCTTGTATAATCCTCCTCCTCCTTTTTCTTTCTCTACCTTCCTCCCCTATCTCTCTTTCTCTCCCTTCTCTTCACCATTCTATTCTTAATTGGAGATATAGATTTTACCCATAAGTACTAGTCTGAAAACCTTTTATCCTTTTCCAGTCCCAGGAGTCACACTCTCTACAGGTTGAAGGTGGCAGCAAATTAGTTCCCTGACTATGAGATCTTCTAGCAGCAGACCATAAGCCTGGCTGGACAAAAGACACTGTATTACGTGTCTGCAATGTTGGTATTCTTTTTTTTCATAGAGTTCTTAGCTAATCTGTTGAAGTGAATAGACTTCATGGCTGCTGAATCTTTTTTGGTGGCTTGCTCCTTATTAAAATACACTCTTCTTAAACCTATTATGGTTTTATTTTCCTTAAACTTTAGGTTGTCTGATACTTACTATTGCTACCACCTTCTTTTAGGCTAGTATTTACATAGCATATCTTTCCCCCCCTTTAACTTTATACCATGGATTTGTTTAGGAGATCTCTTTCAAGTAATATGTACCTTTACCTGTTCAACACAATCTGATAATCTCTGTATTTTAAGTAAGAGTTTGTGCACTTGCTGTGCATTTGTGCTTAAATGTAACTTATTTATTGCATTTATTTTGCTCACTGATATATTTTGGATTATTCTTACCATTATATTTTATGTTAGCTGTTTACCATCCTTTTCTTTTTCTTTTTCTTATTTACGTCTGTTTGATTGAAGAAATTCTTCATATTTATCTCCAGACTTCACCATGTACTTTTCTCCTATGATGATTTGATATCTGTGCATTGCATTTTAATCTATTTAATGAGTGTCATTAATTTTGTAACATACTTACATGACTATAATTTTTAAAAATATCTATAGTAACTCATTTTTTTCTATTTTTGTCCTAAGTACTAGAATAATTCTAGCTCAATCTAGGTATCCAATAAACATCTTACTCTTCTTGATTTTGTAGTCTAGGATCATAATTTTACTTATATTAACCTAAAAATGAGGATTTCAAAATCAATTGATACAAACTTAAATTATTTGATAAATTCGGTCAATTTCTGAGCTCATCATGGTTTAGTTTTTCTCCTAAAATTTTCTTATGGTTTTTTAAATTTTATATATATATATTTTTCAGAAGCATATGTTAGTCATTCTTTTAATAAAGGCCTGTGTGGGAAAAAGCACTCTTAATCTTTGTATGGATAAAACTGTAATTACTTTGTCCCTATTTTTGAATGAAAGTATAACTAGGCATAAAGTCTAGGGTTGAAAGTTAATTTATCTCAATTCACTGAAGTTAAGAATCCACTATCTTCTGGCCTCTATTATTACTGATGGGACCTATTTAAAAAACAAACAACAATAAAAAACTGTACTTTCCTCTGGGTAATATGTCTTATTTTTACGGGAGCTTTTAAGATTTTTTAATTTATTTATTTACATTAAAAGATATAGGTTGAAGTGTGAGATTGTAGCTCCATGTTGAATGAATATGCTTTGCTAAAAATATAAGGTGAGTACCCAATGTTTTAAAATGTTAAGTGTCAAAAATGAAGATGAACAAACTAAAAGAAAATAATTTAATGACACAGAAAAATCTACTGTTACATATATTTTATTTTACTATGTGGTAACATCTTTCAAAATTAATAAGTAATCACTTACATTACATTTTTAATGGTTTTATAAGAGAAACACATAAGCTTTAGCTAGAAACAGTCACTGAAATATCAGGAAAATCACAAGCATCATCAAGTTTCATTGTCCTAATACTCTGTAAATTTCTTAAGGATACAAGAAAAGAATAATGTTATATCCACTTAACATTTTGAGAAAATGGGTGGGTAGAATAAGAGTAAATAATGAATGAGTGTATAAATAAATGAATGAGTAAACCCAAACAAATGAATAACTGGTCATACGAGCAGGAAAACAAGTCACTCTTGACCATTCTCTTGCCCATCTCCTAAATCCTGTGATTGGAGGTAATGATTCTCCTAAGACCCACTAAGCCACCTAATGATGATCAATTATGTCCTATTATAGTGCCAAAGTATGAAGCCTCAGGATTTAGAACATCCTGTTGTATGAAGAGAGGCTGTATTGCTGGCTTTCATATTTTTTCTTAGGTCCTCAAAACTGAGTTTTCAAGAATGAGTTATTTTCTATTTTGTCTAGGTAGGAGAGTGAGTCCTCTTGCACTTTTGTTTATATATTGACCAGAAATGTGCACATATGTGTGTGCACACATAACGTACACATGTCATCATATTATTCAGACTGACTCGGCACTAATATTTCTGTATGGAGTTTAAGAATAACCAAGACACAGGGGATCTATTTTTTTTCTGGCAGTTGAGAATTGCTAAGAGGGTTAGTATTCCCATGTCAGGGGCCAGCATGCAATGCTCTAAAGATGCAACATTAAATGACATTAAAATGCTTTGGTCTACCAGATCTGCAGTAGAAGAGACACTGTTTCTTGTCCAGACACCGCATATCTATAATCAGCCATGCCATTCGTAACTAAGAAAACCAGGAAATAGATTGTGGATAACGTTTGAGTTTCATCTCTAGTGCTGGAAGATAATTTAATGTTCACAATCAGTTGATGGTAGGTAAGGGCTAACACATATTTTGAAAATTATCACTATTTAAAATGAAATAGTCAAATTTAATTTCAATCCATTAGAAATGTCTAATAAGTAGTTATGAATCTTAGAAGAGTAAAGGGCTCTCAGGAGAGGATCTCATTCAGTGTCCCATATTCCAGCAGGTAAAATGTTATTCTTTATTTTTACTGTGATAACATTATGTTTCGGGCACTGTGCTAGCCTCTAGTAAATAAAATACAAATTCTATCTGTTAGTCACATTAGGATTAGCCTTTTACAGATGACAAATCTCATATGCTTCATAAAATGTAAAAGGTGTAGTCTACACACATAGGGCCAATAAGTGATGGCAAAATGGGTAGAACAGATACTTCCTGCAGATAAATGGACTGAAGTCTGCTTTACACAAAGAAAATATGACATATATTAACTGACATTAGTATAAGAAAGGTTTTTAAACTGAGTTCCTGGATATTAAAACAAAAGTAATCCATGTGCCCATCTTCAGTATCATTCCTTTTAATAGTAATAGTTATTAATATTTACAATGTCCTCATTATGTCCCAAAGATGTTCTTACTTCTTTATATTTATTAAATAATTTATTTATCATAGCGACTCACTGGAATGGGTTGTTAAACCCATCTTACAGAGGAAAAAACAAAATGGAAGGCACTAGTTTTATATGTAAATTGTGCCCCAAAGTAACAAAGTTTAAAATTCGCTGAAGAAGCTCTAATATCCTGGCTCTTGACTACTTTGTTATCCAGCCTCTCAAGAGAATGTTCATTTATGTTTTACGGGCAATAAGATTTTTCAAATCATGAATACATAATAAACCTATTTCTTTCTACATCCTATTCTTTAAAATTCTTTGAAAAATCTGTGTTTTCAACTATATTAATTAGAAGACCCTATTTCTTTTTTTTTTTATTGTACTTTAGGTTCTGTGGTACATGTGCAGATCATGCAGGATTGTTGCATAGGTACATACATCGCAATGTGGTTTGCTGCCTCCATCCCCCCATCACCTATATCTGGCATTTCTCCCCATGTTATCCCTCCCCAACCTCCCCACACCCCCCTGCTGTCCCTCCCCTAGACCTTCCAACAGACCCCAGTGTGTGATGCTCCCCTC